>CAUYRH010086871.1:0-29177 GCA_963574655.1 Perodicticus potto | reverse complement strand
ACACACACACACACACACACACACACACACAAAAAGCTTGGTATATCACATTTGTGAAAACATTTTAAGGGTGATAATCTGAATGAAAGTGCCATATAAATGGTAACCCTTCTAAAAAAGAGTCCCTTGCTTGTGTTCTAGGCTAGACACTTAAACAAGTGCTGACTAGAGGAACCTGAGGGAGTTGTGTAATAATCTATCTGGAAGTTTATCATTTCCTTCTGCAAGACTGGGAAGTTTTTTCACAGGAGGTGGCTCTGAATCGTGCTTTGAAAGAGGGGAAGGGTGGATCCTGGTTTAAGAAGTAAAAGCAGCTATTTTGATAACAGTAAGAATGGTACAGGCTATGGCTAAACAAGAAGAGAGGATAGGAACAAAAGAAACTTGGCTAGAAGCCAACAGATGGACTTAAAAAAATAAGCAAGGGAAATAAGACAAAGAGTACCACCACTATTGTACATTCATACACTTCATTTTTACTTAACAAATCACTTCCACATCAATTATTTCATAAGATTTTCATTATAAACCTGTAAAGTAGGTAAAACAGTTCAGGAAGCAATTGCTTGTAGCTTTCAGGGATCAGGAAATAGAACCTGCATTTGGCTGTGGATTTATTTATTTTTTTGTGTGGGTAGGTGGGGCTATAGATGGTTTCTTGATACGTTGCCCAGGCTGCTCTTGAACTGCTGGCCTCAAGCAATCCTCCTACGTTAGCCTCCCAAAGGCTGGGATAACAGGCATGAGCCATGATGCCCAGCCTAAATTTATTGTTTTACAATTAATGGGAGAATAAAGTTTGAATGACTTTGTCTCTCTGAGCCTTTGGCTGGTCCTGAGATAGACAGCTGAGGTAGAAGCACTGAGATTCCATAGGTTACAGTTGGGGAATCAAGTAGTAGAAGCCAAAGGCTCAAAGAATAACCTGGGTACCAACATTCATGATTGACAGAAAAGATGACAGGCTGTCACAACCACCTACACTTATACTATATAAAGGAATTGAACCAGTAACACTCCTAACTTTTAGTGGTTCGTACACAAGGAGGATACTATCACTTTGCAAAGTCATAGCAAAGGAAATGCTATGTGTATTTAGGTGAACAAATAATATGTATAATATGAACACAGTATGCAAGTAGTCATGTGCAATTATTATTATTATTTTTTGAGACAGAGTCTCACTTTGTTACCCTCCGTTGAGTGCCGTGGAGTCATACCTCACAGCAACCTCAGACTCTTGAGCTCAAGCGATTCTCTTGCCTCAGCTTCGCAAGAAGCTGGGACTACAGGCACCCACCACAATGCTCAGCTATTTTTTGAGACGAGGTCTTGCTCTGGCTCAGACTAGTCTCGAACTGGTGAACTCAGGAATCCATTTGCCTCGGCCTCCAAAGGGCTAGGATTGCAGGCGTGAGTCACCGCTCCCTGTGACATGTGCAATTATTTAACAGCTGTAGGAGTTGAGGAGCCAGAGCTGGAGGATGGGAAATTTGACTGGAACTGGGAAACCTGGGAGGGGAAGGGTCTCTGGAAGGAAGACGAGTTCAGCCTTTGACGTGGTTAGTGTGATGTGGCAGGGGACAATTCGTGGGTTGTAAATAGCAGGAAATGTGGGTTAGGATTTTGAGAAAACAGAGTGCTGACAACTAACATCATCAGCATTCTCAGAGACCTCGTGGAACACTGTAGGAGGGAGGGGGTCTGGCATCTGGACAGCACTCCTCGATGACTTCATGAGCTTTAGAAGCCACAGGAAACCAGTTTTGTCACCCTAACTGAATGTCTTTTAACCTCTGGACTTCATCTGGCAACGACTGGAGTTAAGAGCAGTATGAAGCATTAGGCATCTGAGCTTCATGTCTTTCCTCTCTTACTCTTCTTTGCCTTTCACTAGCTTCATGCCTATATTTTATTTGGCTGTAACATTTTGTTATCTAGTCATGCTTTTGTCTAACATCCTTCTGTTTTGTGGGTCTGTACTTACGTAGTTGCTTTTGCACAAATGTATTTATTGCTCTGGAAAATTGGGGGACGTTTAATGTGTGATTAATACTGATGAGGCTGGAGAAGGAACACAAGTGAAGTTGACTCTAGGTAGTCAGTTCCACTTTGTTTTGCAATCTCTTCCTCTTTTTGCAGGAAACAAAATTCTGAAGTGAAGAAGTTGTGGAGAGGAGTGGGAACTATTTGGGGGTTCTTTTATTATCTTCCTCTTTAGGATGGCACGAAGATCAAATCACTCTCAACTCACTCAAGAAATGAGAGAACTAAAACCCATACAATACTCTGCTTTACATATTATTTCCTTACTGGTTACATACTTTGTTGTAACATAGTCTCTTCTTTCCCCAGATCTGTCAAATCTCTGGTAACTCAGTACTGGGTAAATTTTGTGTTAAATGATCTAGTCTTCGAGACAGGCAAATTATGACTTCGAGTTGCACCATTTCTTCTTGCCTGGTGGCTGGAAAGTCCCTTAAGCTCCATGTCTTTCCACCAGACTGGCTGATTTTGAAAGTGGGTGGTTCTTTGTAGAAGTCTGCAGAGCTGCAACATTGGCTTTCAAAAACGTGAAAGATGAGGCGGCGCCTGTGGCTCATTGAGTAGGGCGCCGGCCCCATATACCAAAGGTGGCGGGTTCAAACCTGGCCTCGCTGAACCTCAAAACAGAAAAATAGCCGGGCGTTGTGGCGGGCGCCTGTAGTCCCAGCTACTTGGGAGGCTGAGGCAAGAGAATCACCCAAGTCCAGGAGTTGGAGGTTGCTGTGAGCTGTGTGACGCTACAGCACTCTACAGAGGGCGTTAAAGTGAGACTCTGTCTCTACAAAAAAGAAAAAAAAATGCGAAAGCTGGGGCGGTGCCTGTGAGCTCAGTGGGTAGGGCGTTGGCCCCATATACCGAGGGTGGTGGGTTCGAACCTGGTCCCCGCCAAAATGCTACAAAAATATAGCCAAGCATTCTGGTGGGGGCCTGTAGTCCCAGCTACTCAATAGGCTGAGGCAAGAGAATTGCCAAGTCCAAGAGCTGGAGATTGCTGTGAGCTGTGATGCCACAGAACTCCACCGAGGGCGATAAAGTGAGACTCTGTCCCTACAAAAAAAAAAAAGCCAGCTCGGCGCCTGTGGCTCTAGTGGCTAAGGAGCCAGCCACATACACCTGAGCTGGCAGGTTCGAATCCAGCCTGGGCCCGCCAAGCAACAATGATGGCTACAACCAAAAAACATCCGGGCGTTGTGGCGGGCGCCTGTAGTCCCAGCTACTTGGGAGGTGGAGGCAGGAGACTTGCTTGAGCCTAGGAGTTGGAGGTTGCTGTGAGCTGTGATGCCACAGCACTCTACCTAGGGGACAGCTATAGGCTATGTCTAAAAAAAAAAAAAAAAAAAAAAAAGCCAAAGCTGGATCTTTCAAAGGCATACAAAAGGTAATTGTACTGTTTACGAGCCATCTTTTTCTTTTGCAGTTTTTTGGCCGGGGCTGGGTTTGAACCTGCCACCTCCGGCATATGGGGCCGGCGTCCCACTCCTTTGAGCCACAGGTACCGTCCTCAAGTCATCTTTTTGGTGAAACATTTCCAGATTCCTTTTTTTTTTTGACAGAAGCTGAGCGTTCCTGGGACGAAGAACTAGTCTCACTTTATACTTTTGGGCGGAGTACTGTGGCATTATAGCTCACAGCAACCTCAAATTCCTAGGCTCAAGTGATCCTCTTCCCTGTACTCCCGAGGGATTACATTCCCCAGCCACAATGCCTGGTTATTTTTAGAGACTGGTCTCGCGCTGGCTCAGGCTGGTCTCGAACTCGTGACCTTCGGCAATCCACTCGCCTCAGCCTCCCAGAGTGCTGGGATTACAGGCGTGAACCAACGGGCCTGGCCTCAGACTCCTATTCTTGAATGAGTTCAGTAACTCTCTCTTTTGTTAGGTTCTGCGCTGCCTCTAAGATCTTCAGGTGAAGGGTGCTCTTGGAGACTCCAACCTCCCGGACACCCTCGGCCCTGACATTTTTTTGTTTTAATTAATAAAATTTTTTTATTATTATTTTTGTAGAGACAGTCTCACTTTATCGCCCTGGGTAGAGTGCCGTGGCATCACACTGCTCACAGCAACCTCCAACTCCTGGGCTAAGGCGATTCTCTTGTCTCAGCCTCCCGAGCAGCTGGGACCACAGGAGCCCGCCACAACGCCGGGCTAGGCCCTGACATTCTTGATTAAGTGCTGCCTCCTGGCGGCGACTCCGTTGCCCGACGTTCACCAAGCCAGGAGGAGACCACTTGCTCTAATTTGGAATTTCAAAGCTGACGCAACTGCTTCCGCGAGGGGGCGGGGAGTTGGGAACCTGGCGCTCAGGAGACTGCCTTCCGGGAGACCCCCTCCCCCGGCTCCAGGCAGGCACCGTCCCTCCCCTCCTCCACCTTCGACTCGCAAAGGGGCTTCACGGTCTAGGGGCTATACGGAGTTCCAGACCTGCTCTCTGGGCTGGAGGCAGGTTGCCTGGGTTTGGGGCTCTCGCCCAGACCCCTGTATGGCCGCCTGCTTGAGCTAGATTGGGAGGGAGGGAAGAGGAAGCTGAGCGTGCCTGGGACGAAGAACTAGTCTCTAAGGGTATCCGTGGTCATTTTCATTTCCCCTGGGCAGTGAAGCCGTGGAGGCGAGGGCAGGGGAGCGGGTTTCGAGGCCTCTCGGTTCTCGGACCTCGGACATTTGCTTCCTTCGCCATACACCCTCCACAGCCCCTTCTTCTAGCGCTTCCTAGAGTCGGGGCAGGGCGGGGGCTGCTCGGGCAGATGGCGGGAACGAAAGGGACACCCAGTGGGGTGAGGTCCTGGTACCTAAGGCAGAGCCCGGGTTGACCCCCACAGCCAGACTTGGATGTCAGGGGCGACTCTGCTTTTCAGAGGGGCCCTGGGAGCGGGTGGTGGCTGGTCGGGGCTTGGGAAGGAAGGCGAACTCTTGGGGCCGCGGGCACGGAACTCCGGGTTCAAAGGAAAGAGGGAAATAAAGGGAACCAGGCTGTGGCCTGGAGAAAGCGAGAGGAGGTGGGTGGGAATGTGGGAGAAAGGGGCAAAGGTGAGCACCGCCAGCTGGTTGGGCGGGGGCGGACGGGGGGATGGGAAGGGACAAGAGAGGTCTGTGGGGATCGCGGGGGAGGGGAGGGCTAGGGGTAGGGAGTCGGCGCGCAGGGCTCTGAGTTCACGCTTAGGCGTTTGCGGGCTCCGCTCTTCTTCAGCCCACCTGCATTTGCGTGAACCTGGGCGCTCGCCTCCCTCTCCCTTTTCCCCTGTCCTTTAACCCGTTCACTTCTGTCGTGTAGCATTTCGCTTTTGCCACCTCCACGCCGCACCCAGACCTGTCTCTTGATCCTGGGTGTGGAACAGAACAGCCAAGAACTTCCCGGATCCGGGGAAAGAGCATTAGATGAGGGGGTTTTGTTTTGTCCTGCTTTTTCCGTTAATGAAACAAGTCGGTATCAAACCACTGTAGGCTTCTCAGTAAAACTGTGAAAACCATAATTTTCTTCCCTTCAACTCGTTACTATTAAACCATAATTTTCTTCCCTTCAACTCGTTACTATTCGGAAGAGTAAGTACCTCCAAATACTCCTTGCTCAGGAGCCAGGGCAGCAGTGGCACAGACTTGCCTGGCAGCCCAACCAGCCGGGAAATCAGTCAAGGAGAATCAACACTGTTCATTGATTCATTATTCACCCGACAAATATTGACTGCCTGTATGAGCCTTGCACTGTGTGATGCAGTGGTGAACAAAGCTTTTCTGATGCTTACATTCTAGTGGGGGAAGTGACAAGAACCAACACAGGGAATGAACAGTATCACTGGGAAGAAGGTTCCAGGCAGGGAGAATGGGAATTGCAAAAGCTCTGAGGTGGAGTGTTGTGTGGCCACAGCAGGGAGTCCAGTGTGGTTGGAGTGGAGGAAGAAAGGGCCAGTATTGACAGGGACAGCTTTCTGTCTCATTTTCCAAGACTTGCTGGCTATTTGGACCAGATACCAATTAAGGGGCAGGCCAGCTGGGTAGCACAAAATTATCTTCGGAATAATTCAGATACTTGGTGCCAGTAAACTCTGATTTCTATGTCTTGGGGAAATGTCAATTGGCTCCCATCCAGTGACTTAGAAGACATGATGATTCCTCACCTGGACCACCTATCTCAACCACCTATCTCGGGAGTAATTTTGCAACACACTGTTGCAAGTTGCAGAGTGTAGCCCAGTGCTCAGCCAGCTACAGTTGCCTAAAGGCATCAGTCACAGCTGGAATTCTGAAAATGCATGATGCATTGTGAAAGTACTGCTCCCTGAGGACAGAGATTTATGCTATTGTCTACATTATAAATAGTTTAAGATACCTACCAAGAAGTCTGTTTCAGAAAATTGCATGTGATGAATTTATGTAATAATCTCTAACTTGGAATATGAAGAGGCTTACAAAGTTTTTCTTCCGGGAAAATTGGTGTTTTTTCTCACCCCTGCTAAGTCAACATTCAACGGATATTTAAATAACAATGGTTTGAAGGGGGTGCCTGCTCTGGATGCCTGGGCCCAGGTGGCTCTTACCAGGTAAAACATCAACATCACCTGAACCAATTGAGGATTTGCACTCTGAGTGGGCTTGTTTGGTGTGTGAGTGTGAGTGTGGCTGTACCCTCCCCCCACACACACAGGTGGCTTTCCTTGACTTGCTTTAGGGCAGCAGTTCTCAACCTGTGGGTTGCAACCCACAGGAACTGTATTAAAGGGTCACGGCATTAGGAAGGTTGAGAACCACTGCTTTAGGTGCTGAAATGGCACTGAAACTCTTGAGATGGGATTGCAGAGTTTTGTTGCCCTAACCATGTGATCATATGCCCTCTGAAGCACTAAGGACAGTGGAAGATGAGTAGGAAGCAGAATGAGTGAAGAGGGGAGTTGTAAGGGCATCAGAGAGCACAGTAAATCGCGGAGAAAGCTTAAATGCCCAATAAATGTGGGGCAAGAAGAAAGAGGATCTGGGCTGGGTTGGGGAGGAGGAGGAGCTGAGACTCAGTGGAGAAGGTGCCTGGAGGCTGGCAGGCCTCTGAGTTTGACCAGGCAGTCCCAGCTCCAGCCCGTCCTCTGGCCCCTCCCCGCTGCCGGCCAGAGTCGCACATGTGTTTTCCTGTTTTGCATTTCAGTCCCGTCACCCTCTCCTTTTTCTGCTCCTCAGAGTCAACAGCTGCTGTAGCAGGAGCCATACCCTTGGTTCCCCTAACTAGCACCTTGCCCTCCCACCCCTCACAGCGTGCTGGTAGCCCCTCCTCCCAGCACCTGCCCAAAGGTCAAAGGACAGGTAAGAGGTGGGAGAGGAGGGACAAGGGAGTGAGGGGAAGTGTAGGAGGAGGATGGAGTGAGTCCTGAAAATCGGCTGAACGGAGGGAGACCCGAGAACCTCCTGTTTCCTGGTCCCGCCCTGGCCCTCCCTGGGCAGAACTGTCTACCCAGAGACTTCATCCCTTCGTTAATAGAAGCCCTGGCCACAAGAGTAAACAATTTCTTTCTTGTTTCACTTTTTCTTTTTTAAAGAGACTGTCTTAGATATAGTGGAATATAGAAAAACAAATGAAGAACCGGGGAGGGAGGAGCTGAGCTTCGAGCTTGGAGTGATGGGGAAATCAAACCATACCAGAGTTTATCTGTTTTCTGTTTCTGTTGTTAGGGGAGGCAGCACAATTGGAGCCAGGAAGGCAGAACGTGGGGTCTCTGGGGGAGAAAGTGTTCTCACAGTAGCTCCTTGAACTTGGCTAAGGAGACCCACAACTGTGTGCTGGTTCCTGGAGGGAGTGTTTTGGTGTTGCCATCTGAGGGTGGGGTCAGGGCAAGAGGCTTCTCTGGCTGCTGTGAGCACTACTGGGGACCCTGCTGCCTAATTCTGATATTGGAAACTTGTTAGGCAGGCTGGTGAGTTGTGTTGTCCTGTAATTTCCACGATGTCCTCAGAGATGGGTGCACCTTAGATAGGGGAAGATGACAAGTGGCGCCGTTTTGCCATAAGGCTTCTCCTGTAAAGCAGGGGTGGGAGAACCCCTTCAGGAGAGCCTATCAGAGTTGCTGATTCCAGGCTGCCTGAAGAGTAGAAGCATTACCCCGAGACCCAGGGCCTTAGGGAGGAATGTGAGCTGCTAATGATGGTGCCGTTCTGCCCATGGTGTTAGGCAGTGGTTGAGAAAAGAGGGGCTTCACTTTCTCAGAATGGCAGTCTCCCTTGCCCACTTGGTTTGGGCTGACTAAAGTAGGTTAGCAAGGACATTCCACTCTTAGTATTTCCTGGTGCGACCACTAGGGCGTGCTGTTTGCAGGAATGCAGGTTTCATCCCTGGCAGATTTGTCTCAAGATTTCATGAACAGGACTTAATTTTGGGATATCACCAGTGAGGAAGGAAACCTTGCACACTTATCTTCTCATATGCCCTCAGAGTCTTCCCTTCCATTGTGCCTTGCTTCTTGCTTTTACATCACATTAGGATACATGCCCACCCCATGGTGCCAGTGAATTTGGTCTTTAAAGGGCAGGCTAGATGATGTGTTTGCATGTGTTTTTGTTTGTTTTAGAAGTGGGCACCCTAGCAATAGCAGCACTGCCAAGAGGGCTTGTAACCGTCTCTCATCCCTGCACAGAATGAGAAAGCAGCCAGGAAAGATGAATAAGCTTTGTTGCAGCCTTTAGCCTAGACTCAGGCTGAAGGTTGGCAGAGGTTTTCTTTTAATCTAATCACATCCTGCCCCAGGTGATTCATTAGGAAACCACCTGTAGCCCTTTCCTGTCTAAAAGGAAGGCCTCCTAGAGACTGGAGCAGGTCAGAACCACGGGAAGGTGGGGAGATGGTGTAGTTCTGTGCTGAGAGTGTGTGAGCTCTGGAGTCTAGCTGACCCACCTCCTTCTCCACTTTGGCACCCTGGCTAGTAACTTAGTACCTGTCTTAGGGATACAAGGAGGGTTTGATGAGATAAGGCACTTAAGTGCTTAGCATTGTGTCTGGCCTGGGTAAGTGTCACTATGTGGTAGCGGTTATTGTTATAGAAGCATTTTAAAGGGTCCTGGCACAAAAGGACCATCTCCTCTGGATGGATTTCAGAGTTTTATGGTGCTGTGTTGGGTTGCCCCTCCTGGTTTAAATGAAAAGTTTAAGGGGCTAGAATGGGAGGATGTAGAGTAGAGATAAAGTCTCCCAGGGATTTTTAGATGTCTATTCTCTGGTTATGGAATAACCAAAGAGGGTTAAGAAGGGTGTGAGAAGGGACACCCTTATCAGTTGGGGAAGGAAGAAGGTATATTTCCATTGGTAGAAGAGACCCAGAATACCAGGTTTAAAGTAGACCGCAAACATAAACTAAGTGATTTCCAAAAAGTGCCCAGCTTCTGGCTGTTCTGGGCCTGTCAGTCCAGGATAGCTCAGTGAAATCTTATTTCCTTATTTTATTTTTAGGAAAAGTGGAGTAAACTTCTATTTGAGGAAGGTGTTTATAGGAATCTGTGCTTATCCCAAAGATCTTGGCATGTTTTCGAAAGGATAAAAGGGTAGTGGGGATGCAGTTAGAGGTTTGATCTCTTAACCTTGTTTCCTTTGAAGTAGTGTTAACCTCAGACTTTGGGGTAATGGCCCAAGTTTAGGGGAGCCACCCGTCTCTCTGTGTGGGGAAGTGTACAGAGTACTTCTCTTAGGACGCTCAATCATGGGGCCAGGCACTACTCTTACACTTCCTCTAATCTCAGCACGTGAAGAAGCCTTTGTGTCATTATGCAACCTTACTGCCTTTTAAAATTGCTTGGGATGAGAGAGAAGAGAGGCTAGGGTGGGGCACAGAGGACACAAAGAATGCTGTGCATTCCTTCTGGGCCACCGCCCTGTCCTCAGCTAACTTGCTCTGGGGCACTAACCCCCCGGGGCTGCAGAAACTGCACCCAGCTGACTGTCCTTTCTTTAGGGCTCCCAGTCCCAGAGCAGAGCTGACAAAGGAGATTCCAGAGAGGTGCCTCCTTATCACAGAAAGTGCTGAGCCAAGAGCTAGCTGCCCCTTTTGCAGATGTGAAAGACCAGTGAACCTTGGACCCAGACAGTTGCTTAACACTCCTTTCCTCCTCCCTCAACCTTTCCTTTGCCCGCTGCCCTACTCCTTCCACCCTTCTTGACTTAAATCTGTAGGCATTTTGTCTGGCAGTAAAAAGGAGGAGCATTGGAGCACAGATCCTGGAGTTAATCCTGGAGGGCACGTCTCTCCCTGACTGCTGCTGGCCACTGCGGTGAGCACCTTTTATATCCAGGACCTGGGAGTGAGTGTGCGTCCCACCCACCCTTTCCTCTCCTCCCCACTCACCTTGCTACCCTCTTTGCTGCTCTGCAGTGTTGGGTCACTTTCCCTCCGAGGGCTTCTTGCCCTAGTATCTCTCCACTTGCTCGATTAGCTGTTTCTGTCTCTTCTCTTCTCTTTCTCCCTTCCTTCCTTCCTTTGTCACGCTTGGTAGAGTGCTCTGGCGTCATAGCTCACAGCAACCTCAAACTCTTGGGCTCAAGCGGTTCTCTTGCCTCAGTCTCCCCAGTAGTGGCACTATAGGTGCCCGCCACAATGCCTGGCTGTTTTTAGAGACAGGGTCTCACTCTTGCTCTGGCTGGTCTTGAACCCGTCAGCGCAGGCAATCCAGCCACCTCAGCCCCCCAGAGCGCTAAGATTATAGGCACGAGCCACCGCATCTGGCCCAGCTCCTGTTTTCTTAGCTGTCTCCTGATCTTTTTCCCAGCATTTGCTGCTAGCTTCAGTTGTTTTTTTGCCTTGTCTTTCAATGGTGTTTCTCCAGCTGCAAGTCTGGGTTGGGGAGCATTCGTCAGCTGCCTCCAGCACCTCTAGGTTTTGCTGTACATTTGGATTACCCTTTTCTCACTCATACCTTTTTGGATGCTCCAACTGTGCTGATGTGAGGGATCGGGTGGCAGGAGAACTGGAATACTAGAGATTGCAGAAGGTATCGGGGAAAGATACAGATACAACAGAAATGAGGAGAAGAGCGGCTGAGCGTGGTGGCTCATGCCTGTAATTCTAGCACTCTGGGAGGCCAAGGTAGGTGGATAGCTTGAGCTCACGAGTTCAAGACCAGCCTGAGCAGAAAACGAGCCCCCATCTCCACTCATAATAGAAAAACTAAGGCAAGAGAATCTCTTGAGCCCAAGAGTTGAAGGTTGCTGTGAGCTATGATGCCACAGCACTCTACCCAGTGTGATAGCTTGACACTCTGTCTCAAAAAAAAAAAAAAAAAAAGAAAAAGCGAAAAGAGGAAAATAGCCTGTCTTTCAGGTTGGGATGGGGCTGTTTGGGATAATCCCTGAACAGAGGGATAGTTGTGGGTTTCCAGCAGATCTCTGAAGCCTGTAGGTTTGCCAGAGTCAAGTCTGGGGGAAAAAGAGCAGCATCAGGAGGAGATCCCACAGATTAGCTGCTTGCAAGCTTGGTTCCTAATGTTGCATCTTAGCAAAGGTGACAGCTGAGATTGAAATTGGAGGGAAGACAGACTGTTTGTGGGTAAGGCTGAAAACTCAGGCCCAAATCACTATGGTTATACCTGGGAGCTGCCAGTATCATAGCAGCTCAGATAGAACCGAGATTTAGTTTCCTACTTGGTAAGCCAGGTGGTCAGCACCATCCTAATGGAGAGAGGCAGATGCTTTCTCTTTAGGGAGAGTGCCTGCCCTTAAAAATTCAAGTTTGGGGGTGCCGCATGTGGCTCAATGGGTAGGGTGCCAGCCCCATATACCGAGGGTGGTGGGTTCAAACCCGTCCCTGGCGAAACTGCAACCAAAAAATAGCCGGGCGTTGTGGCGGGCGCCTGTAGTCCCAGTTACTCAGGAGTCTGAGGCAAGAGAATCGCCTAGGCCCAGGAGTTGGAGGTTGCTGTGAGCTGTGTGACGACACGGCACTCTACCGAGAGCAACAAAGTGAGACTCTGTCTCTACAAAACAAAACCAAAAAAAAAAAAAATTCAAGTTGGGATCTTTTTTGTTTTGTTTTGTTTTGTTTTTTTGGAGACCCTCTTACTTTGTCACCCTTGGTAGAGTGCTATGGCATCATAGCTCACAGCAACCTCGGACTCTTGGGCTCAAGTGATCCTCTTGCCTCAACCTCCCAAGTAGCTACAGGCGCCTGCCACAATGCCCAGCTATTTTTAGGGACAGAGTTTTGCTCTGGCTTAGGCTGGTCTGGAACTCCTAAGCTCAAGCAATCCACCCTCCTCGGTCCCCTAAGAGTGCTAGGATTATAGGCATGAGCCACTGTGTGGGCCTAAGTTGGGATCATTTTGATGAACCAGCTGAACAAGAAAGAGGTTATTTGGAGGTGGGAAGCAAGAGAGGTTTCTGGAATGGTAGGTGGACTGTCCATATTGGTCCCTGTAGTAGGTTTTGTATAGTTGACAACCATTCAAAATATATATCATCATCTTTCTTCCTTAGAGGGCAATGCCAGGAAACTGGTGAAGGTTTTCCTCTGCTTCCCCACCATGGTTGACGGCATTAAGTATGAAGTAGCCTCTCAGCATGAGGCGGATGCCTCCCCTTTGGCTGATGAGGCCAGCCCAGGATCCGAGCAGGTAAAGCTGAAGACGGAGATCTCGCTGCTTAATGGCGTGTGCCTGATCGTGGGAAACATGATTGGTTCGGGCATCTTTGTCTCTCCCAAAGGTGTGCTCATGTACAGTGCCTCTTTTGGCCTTTCCCTGGTCATCTGGGCTGTTGGGGGCCTCTTCTCTGTCTTTGGGGCCCTCTGTTACGCAGAACTGGGCACCACCATTAAGAAATCTGGGGCCAGCTATGCCTACATCCTGGAGGCCTTTGGGGAATTCCTTGCCTTCATCAGACTCTGGACCTCCCTGCTCATCATCGAGCCCACCAGTCAGGCCATCATTGCCATCACCTTTGCCAACTACCTGGTGCAGCCCTTCTTCCCGAGCTGCTTCGCGCCCTATGCTGCCAGTCGCCTGCTGGCAGCTGCCTGCATCTGTAAGTGGGGATGGGGTGGGGCAGGACACCGTGGGTTGGAGGGCTGGCAGAGCTGGGATGGAGTCCAGCAGGGAGGAAGCAGGGGATGGAAAGGAATGCCTCTGACAACATATATATATACTACGCACACACAATTTATTTAAATTAATGTATGCTTTGTATGAATATTCAGACAGTCCCACAGCGTAACAAAAAAGAAGACAGTAACTCATCTTCCTCCAACTTCCACCATGACATTAGCAGTTTGCATGCTTTTCCTGATATTTTTTTCCTTTTTTCCTTCCAGAGGTGTAGCTTTGTTCTTTTACAAAAATGAGATCAGGGAGGCACCTGTGGCTCAAGGCATAAGGGCGCTGGCCCCATATACTGGAGGTGGCGGGTTGAAACCCGTCCTGGCCAAAAAAGAAAACTGCAAAAAAACCCAAACAAACAAAAATGAGATCATACTATTTTATGTATAATTCTACAGTGTACATTTCCTCCTCGCATTTCAGCGACATTCTATTCTATATACACATCTGCTTTATTTTTTAATGCTTCATGTGAGTCCATGTTGATTTTAAGGATGTATTGTAGTTTATTTAACCCATCTTCTGTTAATGGCCATGTACATTTGATTCCAATTTTTCAGTCTTATTTTTGAGACAGTGCCTTAAGCTGTTGCCCTGGGTAGAGTGCCATGGCATCACAGCTCACAGCAACTTCAAACTCCTGGGCTCAAGTGATTCTACTGCCTCCGCCTCCCAAGCATCTGGGACTACAGGCGCCCACCACAACGCAGGGCTACCCTTTGGTTGCAGCTGTCATTGCCGTTTGGCAGGCCCGGGCTGGATTCGAACTCGCCAGCTCAGGTGTATGTGGCTGGCGCGCTAGCCACTTAAGCCACAGGCACCAAGCCCAATTTTTCAATCTTACAGATAATGTTCTAGTGAAAATCTTTTTGCACGTGCATGAGTATTTCTGTGGGCTAGATCTTTAAAACTGTTATTTTAATCCATCTTGACTTTAATCCATCTCATAAATAAATACTATTTATTTATTTTATTTATTTATTTTTTTGAGACAGAGCCTCAAGCTGTCACCCTGGATAGTGTGCTGTGGCATCACAGCTCACAGCAACCTCCAATTCCTGGGCTCAAGCGAGTCTCTTGCCTCCACCTCCCAAGTAGCTGGGACTGCAGGCACCCACCACAACGCCCAGCCATTTTTTGTTTGCAACTGTTATTGTTGTTTGGCGGGCCCAGGCTGGATTCGAACCCACCAGCTCAAGTGTACATGGCTGGCGCCTTAGCTCACTGAGCCACAGGCGCTGAGCCAATAAAATATTATTTAAATATGTACATTCAGCAAAGCCACATTGCAGGTGCTCAGAGGATGGTCCTTTATAGCCCCATTCCTCAGGTGCTTCTGTTGTTGAAAAATGCCCTTCCAACCTGGGAGACCCTAAGCCTTGGAGATGCCTTCCACCCCACAACCTTGAAGAATCTCTAACAGTCTTGTCAGATTAAGAGGCAGCTTGGGTCCCAGGGATTTGGCACCAGTTACAATTGCTCACTGGGTTACCTTGCTCCGACCAGGTAGTGTCCTTTTCACTTTCAGTTTCTCTACTGTCCCATTTACTCCTCATCTTCCTCTCCAGCCCCCTCTGATTTTACTCTGTTCAGGGAACTGGGGGTTCTCCTGTATTTTGTGTGTCCATGTTTGTGGCTTGGACTCTGCATATGGAATGTTTGTCCTGTATGCAACAGTTAGGGAGGGTGAAAGGAACTGCCTTGTGTTACAAGAAGGGAGTTTCCCCTGAGGCAATCAATGAGATCTGTATTTTCTTTTGTATCACTTTCAGATGATCTGATAGGCTGTTTACTGGTAAAACTAATTTTAGGATTTCTTGGTCTTGGGGCCCCCTTAAATTAGGTTATATAGCTACATATCTGTGTGGAGCAAGATTATTCCATCTAAGTCAGTGGTTCTCAACCTTTCTAATGCGGTGACCCTTTAATACAGTTCCTGTGGGTCGAAACCCACAGTTTGAGAACTGCTGATCTAAGTAATATTTCCAAGATGGGTGCATTCCTTTGAGAACCAGATTCTATTAATTTACCATCTTTGCTGAAATCTTTTTAAAACAAGTAATGGGTTTGCTTGCTTTTACAGTTTGGCATTTCTTTTTCTTTCTTTCTTTTCTTTTTTTGTGACAGAGTCTCACTTTGTCCACCTCAGTGGAGTGCGTGGCATCACAGCTCACAGCAACCTTAAACTTGGGCTTAAGCAATTCTCTTGCCAAAGCCTTCCAAGTAGCTGGGACTATAGGCACCCACCACAATGCCAGGCTGTTTTTAGAGATGGGGTCTCGCTCTTGCTCAGGCTGCTCTTGAATGCGTGAGCTCAGGCAATCCACTCTCCTTAGCCTCCCAAGTGCTGGGATTACAGGAGTGAGCTCCTGTGCCCAGCATGGTATTTCTTTTGGTGACTTATGGTCACCATCACAGATCTCAATTCCTTCATGACTGTAGTTTTCCCAGGCCACTGAGTTGGGGGAAGGATGTTTGCTTCTTCTGGCCTCAGACTGCTTGTCTGACTTCAGTTCTTCAGGTTTTATTCTTTTTTTTTTTTTTTTTTTTTGCAGTTTTTGGCTGGGGCTGGGTTTGAATTTACCACCTCCAGTATGTGGGGCTGGCGCCCTACTCCTTTGAGCCACAGGCACCGCCCCAGGTTTTATTCTTTTATGGATTCTGTGTCATCTGTGGCAGCTGTTGTTCCTTGATTATGGTATTGTGCCTACCTCTACCAGTCACCCCTTTAAAATTTTCTGCCTACCGGGCATGGTGGTTCATGCCTGTAATCCCAGCACTGTGGGAGGCTGAGGCTGGAGGATTGCTTGAGCTCAGGAGTTCGAAGCTTGTCTGAGTGACAGTGAGACCCTGACTCATGAAAAGAATGGAAAAACCCAGCTGGGCACTGTGGCGAGTGCCTGTAATCCCAGCAGCTTTGGAGGCTGAGGCAGCAGGATGCCCACAGCCCAAGTCTGAGGTTGCAGTGAGCTACGACGCCATTGCACTCTGCTGAGGGTATAGGGTGAGACTCTGTCTCGACAAAAACAAGAACAAAAAAAATAATTTTCTGCTTCACAGCTGGATGCAGTGGCTCATGCCTGTAATCCTAGCACTCTGTGAGGTTGAGGTGGATGGATTGCCTGAGCTCAGGAGTTCAAGCCAGCCTGAGCAAGAGCAATACCCCAATCTCTATTAAAAATAGAAAAACTAGGGCGGTGCCTATGGCTCATCGAGTAGGGCCCCGGCCCCATATACCGAAGGTGACGGTTTCAAACCCTTCCTCAGCCGAACTGCAAAACAGAAAAATAGCTGGGTGTTGTAGCGGGCGCCTGTAGTCCCAGCTAGTCGGGAGGCTGAGGCAAGAGAATCGCCTAAGCCCAGGAGTTGGAGGTTGCTGTGAGCTGTGTGATGCCACGGCACTCTACCGAGGGCGATAAAGTGAGACTCTGTCTCTAAAAAAAAAAAAAAATAATAATAAAAATAGAAAAACTAGCCAGAAGTTGTAGTGGGTGCCTATAGTCCCAGCTACTGGGAGGCTGGGATTGCCTGAGCCCAAGAGTTTGAGGTTGCTGTGAACAATGATGCCACAACACACTACCCAGGGTGACAGTGAAAAAAAAATAAATTTTCTGCTTCTAATTTGAGAATAGAGACATACATGCTCAAAACCTTGTACACCCACATACAAATTCATGTGCATACATACCCTTGTGAGAACACATGAAAAGTAGCCACAGTTATGATTAGTCTGCAGAGCTCCTGAGTGAGTAAAAGGTGAGGAGTTTTGTGCATGTGTTATGGCATGTATTTGAGACAACTCTGGTACGGTGAAAAATGCACTTAGATTTGTGGTTGAGGTTGGGCTCAATAGCTGTGTGTCCTTAGGCAAGGTGCAGTGACTATTTCCTTCCAGGCTGCTGTGGGAGTAGAATGAGATTAGTGAATCACTGCTTAAGTGTAAGATATTTGGTATTATTATTGCTTTTTTTTTTTTTTTTTTTTTTTTTTGGTAGAGACAGAGTCTCACTTTGTCACCCTCGGTAGAGTGCTGTGGCGTCACACAGTTCACAGCAACCTCCAGCTCCTGGGCTTAGGTGATTCTCTTGCCACAGCCTCCTGAGCAGCTGGGACTACAGGCGCCCACCACAATGCCAGGCTATTTTTTTGTTGCAGTTTGCCTGGGGCTGGGTTTGAACCCGCTACCCTTGGTATATGGGGATGGCACTCTACCCACTGAGCCACAGGTGCCGCCCTACTTTTTTTTTTTTTTTTTTTTGAGACAGAGTCTCACTCTGTGCCCCTGGGTGGAGTGCCGTGGTGTCATACCTCACAGCAACCTCAAACTCTTGGACTCAAGCGATCCTCTTGCCTCAGTTTTTCTATTTTGAATAGAGATGGGCTCTCGCTTTTGCTCAGGCTAGTTTCAAACTCGTGAGCTCAAGCAGTCCACCCACCTCGGCTTCCCAGAGTGGTAGGATTACAGGCGTGAGTCACTACGCCTGGCTATTGCTATGTTTAACGTTGCCATCTCTCTTAGTTGCTTCTTGGCTTTTGCCTGTGCAGTGGTGGTTAGATAAATATTACCGCACAGTGTTATCTGGACTTTGTTCATTTTTAATAACTTCAGAGGGACACAGAAATCTGAAGAAGGTTCAGAAGGACAAGGAAGATTGTAAGAGTTGGGTGGCACCTGTGGCTCAGTAGGTAGGGCGCTGGCCCTGTATACCAGGGGTGGTGCGTTCAAACCTGGCCCTGGCCAAACTGCAACAAAAAAATAGCTGGGTATTGTGGCAGGTGCCTGTAGTCCCAGCTACTTAGGAGGCTGAGGCAAGAGAATCGCTAAGCCCAGGAGTTGTAGGTTGCTGTGAGCTGTGTGATGCCACAGCCCTCTACTGAGGGTGATAAAGTGAGACTGTCTCTACAAAAAAAAAGATTGTAAGAGTGTAGTGACTGATGATTCATGGGTTTATTCCTTTACCCACCCCACTGTTTAATGAGTACCTAACACAAACCAGTTGCTGGGACATGGGAGGGAACTCTGGTTAGCCTAAGTGAGGACTTGGGCTGCATCTGTAGATTTAGCAAGAGAAGGGCTTTATTTCTTTTTTAAATTTATTATTAATTTTAGAGACAGAGTCTCGCTTTGTCACCCTCGGTAGGGTGCCGTGGTATCACAGCTCACAGCAACCTCTAGCTCTTGGGCTTAGGCAATTCTCTTGCCTCAGCCTTCCAAGCAGCTGGGACTACAGGCGCCTGCCACAATATCTGGCTATTTTTTTTATTGCAGTTTGGCTGGGGCTGGGTTCGAACCCGCCACCCTTGGTATATGGGGCCGGCGCCCTGCTCACTGAGCCACAGGTGCCGCCGCCCAAGACAAGGGCTTTAATATAAAGCTTTCAGTCGTCCTTTCCCTCAACAAACATGCTAGTTTAGACACTTTATTTAGTGCTGGGAAACAAAGGATAATATGTGGCCCTTGCCATCCAAGGGCTTATAGTCCAGGGGAAGACAGACATGTTAACAAGTAATTGGCATGCAGTGTAAATTAGTGCGGCAATAGGGGCACAATAGGAGCAAATGGGACAATTTGATTGTAGGGAAAACAATTTGATTGTAGGGAAGACAGCTTAGGAAGACTTCACAGAGCATGTAGTGTCTGAGCTGAGTTTTGGAAGGGTGCATTGCTATTTCCTAGGATCTTCCTTAAAAAGGAAGCTGCCTGTGCAAAAGTGTGGAGGTGCAAAAAGGCTCAGAAGATTCAGAGAATTCCAGATCATTGGTATGGCTGGAATGTGGAGTGAGAGAGGGGTGAGGAGGCAGCCCAGAGCAAGGTTGGTACCTAAACAGATTTGACTTTATCTTCAAGGTAGGGGGAAGCTATTGAAGCTATTTGGAGCAGGAACATAAGAGCTAGCAAGATGATCAGATTTGGTTAGAAGGAGAACCTGGTGGCTATATGGAGAGTGTTTTTGGAAAGAGCAAGAGATAGAAGGTGGAGAGGTGAAAGGTGGGGAGACTGGTTTAGAGAGCTGAAACCTGAGTTGGTGTGAAGGATGGTAAAGGTCTGCACTGCAGAGTGGCCTTGAGAACAGAGATGAAGGAGTGGAAAAAGAATAGTGGAAGTTTGGCTCAGTGCCTGTGGTTCAAGTGGCTAAGGCTCCAGCCACATACACTAGAGCTGGCAGGTTCAAATCCAGCCCGGGTCCCAAAGAACAATGACAGCTATAACCAAAAAATAGTTGGGCATTGTGGCAGGCACCTGTTATCCCAGCTACTTGGGAGGCTGAGGCAAGAGAATTGCTTAAGGGGTGGCATCTGTGGCTCATCGAGTAGGGCCCTGGCCCCATATACCGAAGGTGGCGGGTTCAAACCTGGCCTCGGCCGAACTGCAAAACCGAAAAATAGCCAGGCATTGTGGCAGGCGCCTGTAGTCCCAGCTACTTGGGAGGCTGAGGCAAGAGAATCGCCTAAGCCCAGGACTTGGAGGTTGCTGTGAGCTGTGTGACGCCGCGGCACTCTACTGAGGGTGATAAAATGAGACTCTGTCTCTACAAAAAATAAATAAATAAATAAAAGAGAATCACTTAAGCCCATTAAGCCCAGAAGTTGGAGGTTTGCTGTCATCTGTGTGATGCCATAGCGCTCTACCCAGGGCGACAGCTTGAGGCTCTGTCTCAAAAAAAAAAAAAAAGAATAGTAGAAGTTCTAGGACCTTCAAACCTTCAATGTGGGGGATGTGGGAGCTCTCAGAAGTGAAGGTAAGGATTTGACTGCGGACAGGTGGGAGTGATGGGGCTGCCATCTGAAATAGGGAAGGTGGGCTTCCCTATTTCTAGTGTGAGCGAGAGGGAGCATCTGGAGCTTCTGCTGGGCTGCTTATACAGGTCATCCTTGGATCATCATGACCCAGACTTAGGCCATTTTCCCAGCAGTTGAGTCACACTTACTTACCTATAAAAGAGGCTGATGTGTGAATGAATGATAATGTCTGTTTATTAATGGACAATGGAGAGCATACATGTGTAATTTCTTCTTCTTCTTTTTTTTTTTTGAGAGAGACTCTCACTCTGTTGCCCTGGATAGAGTGCCGTGGCATCAACTCACAGCAACCTCAAACCCTTGGCCTCAAGTGATTCTCTTACCTCAGCGTCTTGAGTAGCTGGGACTACAGGTGTCTGCCACAACTCCTGGCTAATTTTTTTCCATTTTTAGTAGAGGCAGAGTTGCTGCCCTTGGTAGAGTGCCGTGGCATTACAGCTCACAGCAACCTCAAACTCTTGGGCTCAAGCAATTCTCTTGCCTCAACCTCTCCAGTAGCTGGGACTACAAGTGCCTGCCACAATGCCTGGCTATTTTTTTTTTGAGATGGGGTTCTTGCTTTTGCTTAGCCTGGTCTCAAACTCCTGAGCTCATTTGATTCACCTGCCTCAGCCTCTCAGAGTGCTAGGATTATAGGCGTCAGCCACCACCTCTTGTCAGTACATGTGTAATTTCTAATGACCAGAATGGATGTGTTCACTATCAAGGCATCCCCTTCCTGGAAACATAGTTATTGGGAAACCAGTCTAATAATCAGGAAGTTGCTTGCAGTGCATAGAATCAGAACAAAAGATAGTTTTTGGTTTTTCTTGTTTGAGCACATAAGTCCTAAGAAGAAGGGAGTTTTGACTATTGGAGACAAATTTTCTGAATGTGGTGGGCTCTAGAAGACACGGAACTGAGAGATGGAGCCCTGCCTGCAGGGAACTCACAGTGTGGACAGGCAAATGAGGTCAGCTGGGCACAGTGTAGGTGGCAAGTGCTGGGAGGGGTTGGAGTGCGACTTACTCGGATCATGTCTATATCAGCACTGGGAAATGAAAGGAGATGAGCTTGGGTGAAGCACCCAAATCTCTGCCCTGTCCTACTAAGACCCACTCCACCTGACTTCTCTGATCATCTCGGACCTCTTGTCCTTGCTCTCGGCTCCAGCTTTGCTGACCTTCTTGAATTTCCCACATTTGTTTGCATGTTCCTGCCCCAGGGGTTTTGTGCTGTTCCTTCTTCCAGGAAGGCCTTCTCCCAGATCCCCCCCAGAGCTGGTTCCCTCACTCCATTCACCTCTTGTACAATTACTACCTTACCCAAGAGTCTCATCCTATCTAAAATGGTCACTCAATCCCCCATTTTGTTTTTTTCTTTCTTTTTTTTTTTTTTTTTGCAGTTTTTGGCTGGGGCTGGGTTTGAACTCGCCACCTCCAGCATATGGGGTTGGCGCCCTACTCCTTTGAGCCACAGGCGCCCCCCCCTGTTTTGTTTTTCTTTATAGCACTTTTCCCCACCTGACATTAGTCACTGTTTCTTGTCTGTCTTTCCCTCTAGAACGTAAACATGAGAGTAAGGGCTGTGTTCTTCTCACCGCTGAGTCTCCAGCACCTAGTACAGTGCCTAGCATCTGCTAGGTGCTCAGTAAATACCTGTGGAAAGAAGAAGGGGGCGGTCGGACATTCTAAACACAGGGAAAGGCAATGCAAAGGCACAAGGTGAACAGATGTAGGGGTGTGGATGTGTTTGCGTGATTGTGAGATATGAGGGGCAATGGGAGACAAGGGGCTAGAGCACAGACTTACCTTCCTAGAGGTTTAGATTTTATTCTAAAGCAGATGAAGAGCCATTAAGGATTTTAAACAGGGGAGTGATGTAGCTGGAATGGAACATAGGGGGCAAGGCTGGAGGCAGAGGCACCATTAGGAAGCTCTTGTAGCAATCCAGGCAAGAAATGGCAAAAGCCTGGATGAGGGTGGTGGCAGCTGCAGTGGACAGGAAAGGATAGATCTGACAGCAATTTAGAAAGTATATATATAATCAGTATAACCAGTGAAATCTATTGGTATATCAGGTGTCAGCTGCAAGTTCTGTGCCAGCAAGAGCTGTATCTACCTGTCTTATAAGCCACTGTATCAATCTCCAGCAAAGAAACAGAGAGAAGCTTGATAATTTTCTTTTTTATTTTGAGACAGAGTCTTACTTGGTGACCTTAGGTAGAGTTCCGTGGCATCATCTGACCTCACAGCAACCTCAGACTCTTGGGCTCTAGTGATCCTCTTTGCCTCAGCCGCCTGAGTAGCTGGGAAAACAAGTGCTTGCCATCACACCTGGTTAGTTTTTCCCATTTTTATTAGAGATGGAGTTTGCTCTTGCTCAGGCTGGTCTCAAACTTCTGAGCTCAGGTGATCCATCCACCTCAGCCTCATAGAGTGCTAGGATTACAAGTGTGACCCATTGTGCCTGGCCTGATACTTTTTCAATGAAGATATGAAGTTTCTGGTTTGGGCAACTTGTTTACAGGGGAGAGGAGAAACGGGTGGTCATGTCGAATTTGGAATTTATTTTTAGGATATTAGGTGGATATGCCCAGTTGGAACTTAGCAAAGAGATGGGAGATTGAGCCTTCAACAAATGTTCATGGGCGGCACCTGTGGCTCATCGAGTAGGGTACTGGCCCCATATACCAAAGGTGGCGGGTTCAAACCTGCCTCGGCTGAATTGCAAAACAGAAAAATATCCGGGCATTGTGGCGGGCACCTGTAGTCCCAGCTACTCGGGAGGCTGAGGCAAGAGAATCGTCTAAGCGCAGGAGTTGGAGGTTGCTGTGAGCTGTATGACTCCACAGCACTCTACTGAGGGTGATAAAGTGAGACTCTGTCTCTACAAACAACAACAACAACAACAAATGTTCATAAAGCACTTGCTACTTTCCCAGCACTGGTCATTGTCTTCATGGAGCTGTGTGTGCATACCTTGGTGCATGCTGGTCAGGATAGGCAACCCACTATAGGATTACACAGAGTTACAATGGATTGTGATGAGTGTTGTAACTTTTGGTGCACAGGGCATCTCAGAAGGAAACCCATCCTGGTCTAAGAGTTTAGAATCCCTTGCTTTAGAAGTTTAAGCTGGGCTGGATGTGGTGGCTCATGCCTAAAATCCTAGCACTGTGGGAGGCTGAAGTAGGAGGATCACTTGAGCTCAGAAGTTTTTTTTTTTTTTTTGAGACAGAGCCTTAAGCTGTCACCCTGGATAGAGTGCTGTGGCATCACAGCTCACAGCAAACTCCAATTCCTGGGCTCAAGCGAGTCTCCTGCCTCCGTCTCCCAAGTAACTGGGACTACAGGCGCCCACCACAAAGCCCAGCCATTTTTTGGTTGCAGCTGTCATTGTTGTTTGGCGGGCCTGGTCTGGATTCGAACCTGCCAGCTCAGGTGTACGTGGCTGGCGCCTTAGCCCGTTGAGCCAGAAGTTTGAGACCAGCCTGAGCAAAGTGAGACCCTGTCTCTACTAAAAACAGTCCAGCATTGTTTCTGGTGTCTATAGTCCCAGCTAGGGAGGATTGCTTGAGCCAAGGAGTTTGAAGTTGCTGTGAGCTAGGCTGATGCCATGGCACTCTAGCCAAGGTGGCTCACGCCTGTAATCCTAATACTCTGGGAGGCTGAGGCAGGTGGATTGCCTGAGCTCAGGGGTGAAGAGCAGCTTAAGCAACAGTAAGACCTCATCTCTAAAAATAGCCGGGCATTGTGGCAGGCACCTGTAGTACCAGCTACATGGGAGGCTGAGGCAAGAGAATTGCTTAAGCCCAAGAGTTTGAGGTTACTGTGAGTTGTGATGCCAGGGCACTCTGCCATGGGTGACATAGTGAGACTCTGTCTTAAAAAAAAAAAGACTTTTTTTGGGGGCAAAACATGATTGTAAGAGGGACTTTACCCAACAAATGCAACCAGTGTAACATGGTTTCTTGTACCCTCAATGAATCCCCAACAATAAAAAAAAAAAAAAAAAAAGAATTTGGCTGAGTGCCTGTGGCTCAACGGGCTAAGGTGCCAGCCACATACACCTGAGCTGGTGGGTTCGAATCCAGCCCCAGCCCGCCAAACAACAATGATGGCTGCAACCAAAAAATGGCCAGGCGTTGTGGCGGACGCCTATAGTCCCAGCTACTTGGGAGGCGGAGGCAGGTGACTCGCTTGAGCCCAGGAATTGGAGTTTGCTGTGAGCTGTGATGCTACGGCACTCTATCCAGGGTGACAGCTTGAGGCTCTGTCTCAAAAAAAAAAAAAAAAGACTTTGTCTATAATAAATAAAAATAAGTAGATAGGGCTGGGTGTGGTAGCTCATGCCTGCAACTCTAGCTCTCTGGGAGGCCAAGCTGGATAGCTCTCTTGAGCTCAAGAGTTCAAAACCAGCCTGAGCAAGAGGGATCCCCTATCTCTACTAAAAATAGAAAAAATAGGCTGGGTGTAGTGGTGGATGCCTGTGGTCCCAGCTACTCATGAGGCTGAGGCAGGAGGTTCTTCTAAACCTATGAGTTTGAGGTTGCAGTGAGCTAGGCTGATGCCATGGAACTCTAACCTGGGGCACCACAGTGAGACTGTCTTAGAAAAAAATCAAAATAAATAAATAGGCTCGGCACCTGTGGCTCAACGGGCTAAGGTGCCAGCCATGTACACCTGAGCTGGCGGGTTCGAATCCAGCCTGGGCCAGCCAAACAACAATGATGGCTGCAACCAAAAAATGGCCGGGTGTTGTGGCGGGCACCTGTAGTCCCAGCTACTTAGGAGGTGGAGGCAAGAGACTTGCTTGAGCCCAGGAATTGAAGGTTGCTGTGAGCTGTGATGCCACGGCACTCAACACAGGGTGACAGCTTGAGGCTCTGTCTCAAAAAAAAAAACAAAAAACAAAAAGCAAACAAACAAAAATAAATAAAATAAAACTGAGTGGGTTAAAACAATAGTTATTTTATTCTTTTGTGATTTCTGTGGTTCAGGAATTTAGGAAGGGGCAGTCAGATAATGGTAGAAGCTGGAAGAGGGGTTGCTGAGGAGGATACAGAGTGTCTGGACTTCTTTTTATTTTCAAGTTGTGTCAGGACCTTACTCTATGGTCTTTCCATATGGACCATGTTGAGCTTTCTGATGGCATGGCAGCCTCGGGGCAGTCAGAATGCTTACTGAAGGCTGAAAGCTTCCAGAAGGAGTGTTTCAGCAACCAAAGTGGAAGCTATATTGCCTTTTATGACCTGGCCTCTGAAGTTATATGGTGTTAATTCTTCCATACTCTATAGATAGAAGCATTCACAGAAGACCACCCTGTTTCAGGAGGAGGAATATAGATCTTGTGTCTGAGGGGGGTGGGGGTGGAGTGTCAAAGTCATAGAGCAAGAAAGGCAAACAGGATGGGAGACATTGTTGAGACGTCTTTGGAAACTATAATCTATTGTGTGATCTATGTTAAAGAATTTGATGGGCTTTCTATTACAGCAATAAGAAACCTCTCAAGATTTTAAAGCAGGAGAGTGATATGTGCTTTACATTTTAGAATTTATGGTTTTTAGAAAATTACTCTTGTTTTACTCTGCAGGACTGAAAGCAGGGAGATCAGTTAGGAAGCTGTTGCTGTGATCCTGGTGAGAAATGATAGTGGCTTAGACTATAGTCCTGGTTGGGGATGAGGAGACTTGGGGTCAAGTCTTGGACACTGATTAGACATGGGTGGAGGTCATCGATGACAATAAGATGCCCAGGTCTCTTGGGTGGATGAGTGGGTGATGATGCCAATTACTGATATGGAGAACACTGGCGGAACAATGTATTTTAGAGAAACTGATAGAATGAGTTTTGGATGTGTTGAATTTGATGTGCTTGGTGATGTCCAGTAGGTGGTTGGATATTCATATGTATCTGGAATCATAATCTGGAGCTGGTAATATACTTTTGGGAATCACCATCTCATATATATATATATACACACTTTTTTTTTTTTTTTTTTGAGACAGAGCCTTAAGCTGTCACCCTGGATAGAGTGCCATGGTATCACAGCTCACAGCAACCTCCAATTCCTGGGCTCAAGCGAGTCTCTTGCCTCCGCCTCCCAAGCAGCTGGGACTATAGGCGCCCGCCACAACGCCCGGCCATTTTTCGGTTGCAGCCGTCATTGTTGTTTGGCGGGTCCAGGCTGCATTCGAATTCGCCAGCTCAGGTATACGTGGCTGGTGCCTTAGCCTATTGAGCCACGGGCGCCAAGCCAGGAATCACCATCATATAAATGGTGTTTGAAACCATGGGAGCAGATGAGATAACTTTGGGACTGGATAAGAAAGGGAGGACAGGCTCGATGCCTGTGGCTCAATGGGCTAAGGCGCCAGCCACGCTGAACTGGTGGGTTCGAATCCAGCCTGGGCCCGCCAAACAATAATGCCGACTGCAACCAAAAAAACGGCCGGGCGTTGTGGCGGGAGCCTGTAGTTCCAGCTACTTGGGAGGCAGAGGCAGGAGACTCGCTTGAGCCCAGGAATTGGAGGTTGCTGTGAGCTGTGATGCCACGGTACTCTACCCAGGGTGACAGCTTGAGACTCTGTCTCAAAAAAAAAAAAAAAAAAAAAAAAAAAGAGCTTGGAATTAGGACTGGGTTCAATCCTCGGTCAAATTTATCAATATTACCCTCAGTTTCCTCTTCTGTAGAATGGAGTCTCTATCTCACAGAGGTATGACCTATGTTTGTACTACATTTTCATTCCTTTTCTATTATTTATTTATTTATTTTTATTGAGGCGGAGTCTCCAGCTGTTGCCCTGGATCAGTGGTTTCAACTTTCCTAATGCCACGATGTATTTTCATTGTTACAAAGGGGTCGCAACCCACAGGTCGAGAACCGCTGCCCTGGATAGAGTGCTAAGGCATCATAGCTCACAATAACCTCCAACTTGGGCTAAAGCAATCCTCTTGCCTCAGTTTTTCCATTTTTAGTAGAGATGGTGTCTCGCATTTTTGCTCAGGCTGGTCTCAAACTCATGAGCTCAAGCAATCCACCCACCTTAGCCTCCCAGAGTGCTAGGATTACAGGCATGAGCCACTGCACCCGGCCTCCTTTTCTATTTAAACTGTGACAATTTTAAGAGAGCAAGCAATTTCTGCTTCCGTCAGTGGCTTACCATCCCTTGGTAGTCATCATGGTCTTCCTTTTGAACTGTTAAACTATAGCCCTAGCTAGTCTGATATTGCTAATAGACTTTGACATCATTTACTGATTATAGTTTAGCTAAGTTTTTTGTATGGCTGGTTCCCTTCATTTATTACTGACTGCATTGGCGGGGTAATCATCACATGTTGCCCTCTCTGCCAGGAATGCTGCTCTTCTCCCCTACACCCAGCGCTAGCCTGCATACACTTGGTCCGGGTAACAGTGGTCCCGGTGCCCACTTGCACCCCCTTCAGCCCCCAAGACTGGACAGATTTCCTCTCATTGACATTCATAGCACTTGATTCTTCTAATGGGCCATGTCCATTTTGGTGTGAAGACTGGGGACTGGGCTAGACTGTATCTTTTTTTTTTTTTTTCCAGACAGAGTCTCAAGCTGTTGCCATGGGTAGAATGCTGTGGCATCACAGCTCACAGCAACCTCCAACTCCTGGGCTCAAGCAAGTCTACTGCTTCCGCCTCCCAAGTAGCCAGGACTACAGGCACCTGCCACAACACCCAGCTATTTTTTGGTTGCGGCCATCATTGTTGTTTGGCGGGCCCAGGCTGGGTTTGAACCCGCCAGCTCAGGTGTATGTGGCTCGTGCCTTAGCTGCTTGAGCCACAGGCGCTGAGCCTAGACTGGATCTTAATCTCAGAGCCTGCAAAGGGCCTGGAACTTAGTGGGTACCCAACTATGCTTGTTAAATGAATGAATGAATAAGTGAATTCTGAGTTTGGAAGGAAACTTACTATCTTGTCCAGGGTACTAGAAATGATCGCTTTTGTCAACCAGAGAAATATGAAGATGGCCTTGCCTGAAGCTGGCAATTCTGGCTTCTCAGAGGTCTGTGTGAATTGGCCCAGTTCCCTGTAAATCAAAGTATTTCCATTACCTAGACAGAGACAATCCCACTCCTATGCCCATGACCTCGCATACAATTAGAGAGGGATATGATGTGATGGGGTGGGTATAGGATTTGGAGCTGGCCACTGGCTGAGTAACCTCAGTTTTCTCAATTGTAAAATGAAGATAATAAGACCAACTATCTGTCAGATTAAGTTAGAAGGTATATGTAAGTATGTAAGTGACCTGGCATATAATTATCAGCCCAAAATAGTATCCACTACTGCAAATTATATCCATAACATGTGTATCTTATTTCTCTGAAGTTTTTTTTTGTTTTTTTGTAGAGACAGAGTCTCACTTTATCGCCTTTGGTAGAGTGCCATGGCGTCACAGCAACCTCCAACTCCTAGGCTTAGGCGATTTGTCTTGCCTCCCGAGTAGCTGGGAATACAGGCCCCCGCCACAACGCCCAGCTATTTTTCTGTTTTTGCAGTTTGGCCGAGGCCGGGTTTGAACCCGCCACCTTCTATATATGGGGCCGGCGCACTACTCGATGAGCCACAGGCACCACCCATGTGTATCTTATTTCTAAAAATTTTACTCTCCATATTCTGTCTTTGGATGACTTAAAAGCAGTTTTAATTTTATTTATTTAGAGACAGAGTCTCAGTCTGTTTCTGTGGCATCATCATAGCTCACAGCAACCTCAAGTGATCTTCTTGCCTCAGCCTCCTGAGTAGCTGAGATAGACTACAAGTGCCTGCCACAATGTCCGGCAAGTTTTTTTTTTTTTCTATTTTTAGTAGAGGTCTCACTGTTGCTCTCAACTGGTCTCAAACACTTGAGCTCAAGTGATCCACCAGCCTCAGTTACCCAGAGTACTAGGATTACAGGTGCGAGCCACTGTCCCTGGCCAGCAGTTTTAATTTTACAATAGGCTAGAGATCCGAAAGGAGGGCTGAGATTTTTCTTTCTGTTTTGCAGGAGAGGTGAAATTTTCTCTTGACAGTGTCAGGGATAGGTGTTCAGAAGTCCAGCTCCACTTGACTGTCCTTTCCTCAGTGCCAAAGTGTTTTGTCTCACTGTTAATATACTTGGACATTTCATTCATTCTTTTTTTTTTTTTTTTTTTTGAGACAGAGCCTCAATCTGTCACCCTGGATAGAGTGCTATGGCATCACAGCTCACAGCAACCTCCAATTCCTGGGCTCAAGCGAGTCTCCTGCCTCCGCCTCCCAAGTAGCTGGGACTACAGGCACCTGCCACAA
>CAUYRH010086866.1:0-11333 GCA_963574655.1 Perodicticus potto | reverse complement strand
CCTGTAGTCCCAGCTACTTGGGAGGCGGAGGCAAGAGACTCGCTTGAGTCCAGGAATTGGAGGTTGCTGTGAGCTGTGATGCCACAGCACTCCATCCAGGGTGACAGCTTGAGGCTCTGTCTCAAAAAAAAAAAAAAAGTATCCAATGTACTCAATACTATTATGAAACCAATATATAATCACATACACACTCATGCAAATGATAAAACACAACTATTGTCCAGAAGGAAGGAGGGTATTTGGTGGGACCTCAACTAATGTACACAATGCAATGTTACATTTCAAAACTATTAAGACTATAGTATAAGTGTCTTACCACAACAAATATGTGATGTGTTGGTTATGTAAACCAGTTTGATGTAAGCATCCCACATTATATATCAAATCAGTACATTGTACCCCATAAATTCACTAATGTATACAGTTACTATACAATGATTTTATAAAAAATTAAATAAAAATACAAATAAAATCAATGTATATACCATAATTAAAATATGCTTTATTGCTACAAAATGCTAATAATCATTGGAGCATCCAATAAGTTACTATTTTTTTCTGGTAGAGCGTCTTGCCTTGATATTTATGGCTGCTGACGGATGAGGGTGGTGGTTGCTGAAGGCTGAAATGGATGTAACAATTTCGTAAAATAAGAAAACAATGAAATCTCCTTTGATCGACTCTTCTTTTCATGAAGTATTTCTCTATCACATACAATACTGTTTGACAGCATTTTACACACAGTATAACTTCATTCAAAATTGCAGGAAATCCTCTCAAAGCCTGCCACTGCTTTGTCAACTAAATTCATAGAATATTCTAAATTCTTTGTTATCATTTCTACAGTATTCACATCATCTTCAGCAGGAGTAGATTTGTTCTCAGGAAACCATATTTTTGCTTATCTATAAGAGGAAATTTCTCATTTGTTCAATTTTTATCATGTGATTGCAACAATTTAGCCAAATATTCAAGCTACATATTTAATGCTAGTTCTCTTGCTATTTTGGAATTCTACAACTATTTCTTCAACTGAAATTTTGAACTTTTCAATGTCATCCATAAGGGTTGGAATCAACTTCTTACAAATGCCTGTTAATTTTCATATTTTATTTTTTCCCATGAATTACAAATGTTCTAACTGACATCTAGAATGGAGAATCCCTTCCAGAAGGTTTTCAATTTACTTTGCCAAGATCCATCAGAGGAATCACAGTTTATGTCATCTGTGGCCCTTGAAAATGTATTTCTTAAATAATAAAACTTGAAAGTCAAAATTACTCCTTGATCCATAGGCTACAGAATGGATGTTGTGATAGTAGGCATAAAAACAATATTAATCTCCTTATACATCTTTATCAGAGCTCTTGAGTGACTAGGTATGCTATTACTGAGCAGTAATATTTTGAAAAGAATATTTTCTTTCTGAGTAGAAGGTCTCAACAGTGGACTAAATTATTCAGTAAACCAAGGTATCAACAGATGTGATATCATTCAGGATTTGTTTTACCACTTATTGAGCACAAGTAGAGCAGATTCAATAAAATGTAGAAGAGCCCAATGATTTTCAGAATGGTTACTGAGCATTGACTCCAACTTAAAGTCACCAGGATCACTAGTCACTGGTAAAAGAATCAGCCTGTCCTTTAAAGTTTTGAAGCCAGGCATTGACTTCTCCCCTTTAGATATAAAAGCCCTACATGGCATTTTCTTCTAATAGAAGGGTGTTTCATCTACATTGAGAATCTGTTATTAAGTGTAGCTACCTCCATAAATTATCTTAGGTATATCTTTTGGATAACTTGCTATAATTTCTATATCGTGTCTGCTACATCATTTTTTATGTTATGGAGATGGCCCCTTTTCATTAAACCACATGAACCAAACTCTGCTAGCATGAAACTGTTCTTCTGAAGTTTCCTTACCTCTCTAAGCCTTCAGAGAATTGAAGGGAGTTAGGATCTTGCTCTGGAGTAGGCTTTGGCTTAAGCCTAGGGAATGTTGTGACTGCTTTGATCTTATAGTCAGACCACTCAAACTTTCTCCTCATCAGCAACAAAGCTGTTTTGCTTTCTCATCATTCATATGTTCACTACAGAAGGACTTTTAAATTCTTTCAAGAACTTTTCCTTTGCATTCACAACTTGATTAACTGGCACAAACGATGCCCACTTTTCGGGCTATCCCAGCTTTTGACATGCCTTCCTTACCAAGCTTAATCATCTATAGCTTATATTTCAGATTATTATGAAGATACATACTATTAGGTTACATTGCTTGCATTTGTAAGGTAAAAATCCAAAACGAAGTTGTGTGCTTCAACCAAGAAGTGTGCCTTATAGCCATCATTTCACCCATTCAGTGGAAATTTACCAAACTCCAATTCCCTTCCCCCCTTGAATGTAATTGAGTTTTTCTCTCATGTAGGCCAACAGTTGTTTGTTAATCTACTTATTTCAACTTAGTATCAAGTACATGGTTGCTTGTTTTTCCATTCTTATTGATACATTATTTAAGAGAATCTTAAGTCCTTCTAGATTGTTAAAACAAATTTAAAATATCAATCCCTTTTTATAGCTGCATAGTATTCCATGGTGTACATATACCACAGTTTGCTGATCATTCATGGGTTGATGGGCACTTGGATTTTTTCCATGTCTTTGTGATTGTGATTTGAGCTGCAATAAACATGTAGGTGCAAATGTCCTCATGTTAAAATGAATTTTTTTTTCTTTTGAGAAGATGCCTATTAAAGGACCTTCAAATGGAAGGTCTACTTTTTAGTTCTTTCAGGAATTGCCATACTTGTTTTCATAAAGGCAATACTGGTTTGCAATCCAACTAATAGTGAATAAGTATTCCTTTCGCTCCTGCTCATGCCAGCATCTGCTGCTTTGGGACCTCGTGATGTAAGCTTTTTCTACATATACTGAGAGGACTATATTGTCTTTATTTTTACTTGTGTTTACATGGTGAATTATGTTTATAAATCTATGTTTGTTGAACTAGATTTGGATCCTGGGATTAAGCCTACATGGTTGTGATAAATTATTTTTTGATGTGCATCTAAATTATATTTGCAAGATTTTATTGAATATTTTTGCATCTACATTCTATTAATGATATTGGACTGAGGTTTTCTTTTCTTTTTTTTTTTTTTTGTTCTTTCCTGGCTTTGATATCAGCATGATATTAGCTTTGTAGAAGGAGTTGAATTGAGTTTTCCTGGAATTTGATATCTGTGTAATATCTAGATGTCTCAGTTTCTGGTGAAGTTTGAGAAATTTTCAGTGATAATGTCTACAACTAAAGCTTCCATGCTTTTGGAATTTTCTTCTCCTCTCTCAGGGATACATATAATTCATATGATTTTGTGTTTTGCATAGTTCAAAAATCTAAGAGTTTGAGCTGCATTTGTTCTCTTCTATGTCTCTAAAAGACTGGGTTAGATGAAGAGACTTGTCTTCAAGTTATGTTATTCTCTCTTCTCCATGGTTGAATCTGTTGCTGAAGCTCACTGCTGCATTTTGAAACTTCATAAATGCCTCTTTCAATTTTTCATGTTCTATTCTATCTTTCCTAATTATTTCCAAATCCTTGGTGATTTTTGTGTTTAATTTTGTCAATTTCTGGAGACACTTTTTGGACCTCTTTTTGTTGGTTTTCAACTTTCTCTTTAATTCCATTTATCTCATTTGCCATTCATATTCTGAATTCCCATTCTGTCATGTCAACAATTTCTTTCTCGATGGAACTTTCTGCTGTAATTCCATTGTGTTACCTTTGCAGAGTTGTGATGTTATGAGTTTCATGCTCCCATGATTCTCTTGCTGGTTCCTCCTCATGTCTGTTCCCTTGTTTTTATCTCTTAATCCACAGGGTTAAGATTCCCCAGATCTTAGCTGTAGTTGTTTTGCTGGGTTCAAATAGGGATAAATCACTAGACGGCACTCGAATACCCAAAGTAACAGCTGCTGCTGAGTAGGTGTTTTCTTCCTTCAGCCTAGTTATTTCCAGAGTTCAGCAATCTGTCAGGTCCAAGTTTGGGGTGGAGCTTCTGGATCCACTCTCCTAGTGGAAGCTCTGTTGGGGTCTTCTGGGACAGGCAAAGCACTAGAGATTTGGACATGGTGCCACAGGCATGAGAGGATACTGGATGCTCTAATCAGTACACTGAATTCCAAGAGAGGGAGCCTCGGAGATTGGCCTGGAGTGAGGACCCATGCAGGACTGAGAACCTAGAAGAAGGTCCATGGTAGAGCTAGGAGGCTACTCCAATCTGTCTGACAAAACTAGGGGACCTGGTGGCACCCGTAGCTCAGTGGGTAGGGCACTGGCCACATATACCCAGGCTAGTGGGTTCGAATCTGGCCCAGGCCAGCTAAACAGCAATGACAACTGCAACAAAAAATATCCAGGAATTGTGGTGGGCACCTGTAGTTCCAGCTACTTGGGAGGCTGAGACAAGAGAATTGCTTAAGCCCAATTGTTTAAAGTTGCTGTGAGCTGTGATCCCACAGCACTCTACTGAGGGCAACATAGTGAGACTCTGTCTCAACAGCTATGATTCAATAATTAAAAAAAAATAGAGACTCTTAATAAGAAAATGGAAAAAAAACTAAAAATAAACAACTAGGGGACAAATTGGGAGGCCACTACCCAATCCTGGAGGGCAGCACGCTAGCCTACTACATAGCTGGCTGAACTCTTACTCTTTAGGGACTCTGTGAAGCTGTGTCAAACAGAGATGATGCAGACACCAGCAGCCCCAGACTTCTGTTGTTCTCTGTATTCCTCCTGAGTCTTTCCTAAACATTAGGTGGCCTGATGTTTCCCTGATGGATGGTAGTCCTCTGGCTGGGCCCAAACTCTGTCAGTTCCTATACCCAGATCTTCCTGCATTGCACCAGGGAAGCACTTGGCTACAGGTCCCAGGCTCTACCTTAGAGAAGCCAGGAGTCATTCTGCTCCTTCCCCAGCATGTCTCAGGCCCCTGTGCAGTTTTAGGTGGCTGGAGGTGGCCCCTGTAGCTGTTCTTTGCCCTCTGTGGCCTTTATCTGGTGGGGTAGCTCTGAACAGAATTCAGATTAGTCTTAACCAACCTGGCAGGTGGCTGTGAGGGATGGTGCTAGCCACATGGCAGCTCAGATCAAACAGCAGTCCCCATAAAGAATCTCTACTTCTGTGCTACAAAACTCCCAGTCACCTCTTTCTTTTGTTGTCTTCCTTCTTTCCCCCCCCCCCGCCCAAACCTGTCTCCTATGCTGCCTTCCTGTGCCTTCTTGTGAATTGCAGGTGCAGCTTCCTCTTTTCCCTACTTTTCCAGGAAAAGGCTGCTGAGAGGCTGCTTCTAGTCCACCATCTTTTTTTCTTCCTCTTTTTACTGTCTCAAAAGCCTACCCACTATTTCCGCTTATGCTTAGTACAGAATTGTATATACATCTTTCATAAAGATAATGCATGCTTCCTTAAATTTTAAACTGTCTTTAGTATGGCTTCCCCCTATTAAATGGATTTAAAGCTATTTAATGTTACAAGGTTTTAGATGGGCTAAAATCAAATTTATTGCATTTTCTGGATGGAACCTTTACAGAAAAACTTAAGCTTCTTCAAACCAAAGTTTCTTACAATTGTTCCAACAGTTATCTGATTCACATACTTAGCCAGATTCCTGAATAGGTTCAGCATATAACAAGTCACACTTATATAATACCTACCCAAATGATATAATACCAATGAATAAGTATGTTTATATACCAGGAAGAAACAAAAAAAAAAAAAAATGAAAGAATGAAAAGAAAGAAGAGAATCAAAGAATGAAAGAAATTGAGAAAGAAGGAAGGAAGAACGGAAGGGAGGGAGGGAGAAAATAAAGCTGCCTCTTTAATGTATTTTTGCTTGATGAACTACAGAAATATCTCTACTCCATATTGTAATATTAGGGATCTTAAAAGGAATTGAATAATATTCCTGTTAACCCAAAAGTTCTGTATAAAGCTGCATATTCCCTGAATTTAAGGACTATATTAACAAACTGTTAGCATGTTTCTATTTGTGAAGATGTTAATGAAGACATTTCATTATGTTATATAGCATTTTCTGTATGAAGACCCACGAGTGAAATTACTCTGGTCTGCTTGATATATTTCTACCTTAAAAATGCTACAAATAATCATACGCTTGAAGGTAGACACTTTTATTTTTGTTTCAGGTTAGTGCAAAGGGACAATTCATCAGGTCACAATATTTGAGTTTGTTAGGTAGAGCCATCTTGTAGTTGTGTCCTGCATCCAAGGGATGTCCCATATATGCCTATGTTGTGCCCATTAAGTGGAAGCACATAAATCCTCCTTCCTCTCCTCTGCTCCCTCCCTCATTCCCCTTTCCCCCACCTTGAATTCAGTTGAGTTTTACTCCTATGTGGACATGTATTAGATTGTGCACTGGCTTCATATTAGTATTGAGGACATTGGATATTGGCGTTTCCATTCTTGTGATACTTTACTAGGACGAACATGATTCAACTACATCCAGATTAATACAAAAAATGTAAATTCATCATCTTTTTATAGTTTAATAGTATTCCATAATATACATATCACACAACTTTTTAATCCATTCCTGAACTGATAGGCATTGAGGTGGTTTCCACATCTTGGCAATTATAAATTGAGCTGTAATAAACAATCTAGTGCAAATGTCTTTATAATATTTTTTTTTCCTTCAGGGTAGATGCATAATAGTGGGATTGAGGGGCCAAATGGGTCTGGTTTAAGTTCTTTACGATACTCCACACTTCTTTCTACAGAGGCTATATTAGTTTCCAGTCCCACTGGTAAAAGTGATCCCCTCTCTCCACATCTGCACCAGCATCTATGACTTTGGGAATTGTGAAGTGGGCTATTCTCACTGGGGTTAGGTGATATCTCAGGGTAGTTTTTATTTGAATTTCTCTGATGTTTAGGGATGATGAGCATTTTTTCATGTTTGTTACCCATTCATCTGTCTTCCTCAGAGATTTTGATCATACCTCTTGCCCATTGTCAGATGTGATTGTTTGGCCTTTTTTTGTTGATTAATATGAGTTCTCTATAGATCGTAGTTATCAAGCCTTTGTCAGATTCATAACATGCAAATTTCTTTTGCCATTCTGAGGACTGTCTACTTGCTTTAATTTGTTGTGTTAATTAAGTCTCATTTGTTTATTTTTGTGGTTGTTGCAATTGGCACTTAAGTCTTTTTCATAAAATCATTCCCCAGGCCTACATCCTCAAGAGTTTTACCCACACTTCTTCTAAGATTTTTATCACTTAATGTCATAAATTTAAATCTTTTTTTTTTTGTAACTGGATCAAAAGTGTGAGTCCAGTTTCTGTTTATTTCATGTGGGCATCCAGTTCTCCCAGCACCACTTATTGAATATGGAATCTTTCCTCAGTGTATGCTTTTGCTTGATTTATTAGACAGCAATGAGACAAGTTTCATCTCTTGGTTTGCTATTTGGTTCCATATGTCTACACCTCTATTTTTTGTGCCAGTACCATGCTGTTTTGATCACTGCGGACTTGCAATACAGCCTAACATCTGGTAGGGTGATGTTCCAGGCTTTGTTTTTTATTACTAAAAATTGCCTTGGCTATAGGACATTTTTTCTAGTTCCTACAAAATGAAAAACTATATTTTCCAGTTCTTTAAAATATGATATTGGTAATGTAATAGAGATTGTATAGAATCTGTAGATTGCCTTGGGTAGTATAGACATTTTATCAATGTTGATCTTCCCAGACAAGAGCATGGTATGTTCTTCTATTTGTTAATATCTTCTGCTATTTCTTTTCATAGGGTTTCATAATTTTATTTGTAGAGGTCCTTTGCCTATTTTGTTAGTTATATTCCTAAGTTTTTCATTTCCTTTGAAGCTACCGTGAAGGGAATTGTGTCTTTGATTAGCTTCTCAACTTTGCTGTTACTGACATATACAAAGGTAACTGATTTGTGGACATTGATTTTACATCCTGAAACATTATTCTAGTTCTTGATCACTTTCAGGAGTCTTGTGGTTGAGTCTGTGGGGTTCTCCAAGTATAAGATCATACCATCAGCAAAAAGGGAGAGGTTGACCTTCTTTGCCCCTATTTGGATATCCTTCATATCCTTCACTTGCCTGATTGAATTGGCTAGAATTTCTAGCACTATAGTGAATAGCAGTGGCAATAGAGGACAACCTTGTGTGGTTCCAATTCTAAGTGGAAAAAAGCTTTCAGTTTTACTCCATTCAGTTTGATATTAGAGATTGAAGATGGTGGCTGAGTAGCAGATTCTGTGCAGTTGAACACAGTGAGAGTGGGGGGAGAAGACTGCAGGCATCTCTGGACAGTGGATTTTTCCCAGAGGCTTCCCTTTGGTGATACAGGAAGTCAGTGAGAGACTTCTGTACCCCACAAGGAAGACAGAAGCAGTGGAAAACTGGTAAGTGGTAGGTGCGTTTGTTAGGTCAGAGGCGGCCTGCAGCTGTAATCATAGCAATGGCAAGAATGCAAGCAGGAAAAGCCTTACCTGGGGGCTGTTTTGGTTTTTTTGTACCTGGACACTCGATTGAACTGCCTTGGGAGATCTTGGGCAGGTGTGTGGAAGACATTGGGTGTTTTCTGGGGCCCCAGACTGAGCTGCTGAGCCAGAAAAGAGGTAATATCATTCAACTGTGGGCTGCCCCTGCATGTTGCAGTGCCGGGATAGGCTGGGAGACCTTGGGTGAGTAATCTAGTGACTGAGCTGCCCAAAGGCAGAGATTTAGATGCTGTGCAAGTGTGGAGATCCAGGTGTTTGGCAGACCAACAGCCGTGGCCCTTAAGGGCATACAGGGAGACTGGATTTGGTGCACTGGATAAGCAGGCAGTCATGCCATGAAAGATCCCAGGGATAAGTGCTTTCCCTGGAAAGCTTCTGCCTGGTCAAGGTTCATGGCTTGGAATGTCTTTTGAGTGGGCTGAGGAGTCATTTGGGCTCCCAAGCCTGTAGGTTCTGAGAAATCAGCAGAGGCCTCCAGTCCCCATCTTGTACAGCTGTATCAACATTGTGATTAACATCTCATACCTCAGAAGGTCACCTGCTGCCTGGTCAATCTTACCAAGATATATATACTGTTTGCTTTATTGGTTTTGGGGTTTTAGGGTTTCTTTTGTTTGTTTGTTTGTTTTTATTTCAGCATTTTTCCTTGACATTTTTTTTCTTTTTTTTCTTTTTTTCCCCACCATTCTAGTTTAAATATAATCTTCCATTTTTTGCCTTCTTTAACAATTAGAATTTCATTTTTGCTAGTGTTTATGTCCCTATTATTTGTTTTTCTCCCTTAATTTTATCCCGTAAGAGTCTTTGCTTGTTTGTTTTGGTTCAATTTACACTATTTTTGTCTTTCCTCTCTACCTGGTGGAGTTGGGGTATTGTGTCTGAGCTGGCTGGCAAAGAGCTGTAGACTTCAAAGGAATCAGCCAACCCAGCACCCCTGGAGGTTGGGGGATCTTTAAGGTTGGTCCATAATACCCTACTACACACCTATATTTCTTCTGTTTATTTCTTTTGGTGCCTTTCTTCTTTTTATCAATACTTCCTTTTACTCACCCCCTCTTCTTTCTCTCTCACTCTCTCTCTCTTTTTTTTTTTTCTCTCTTCTTTAAAATTTTTTTCCCTTCTTGCTCTTCAACCTTTTCATCCTTCTGGTCTCACACCAAAAGGACTCATTAAAACTTTCGGCCAGTGGTACAGTAACTTAAAGAGCAAGAAGAAGTGAAAGGAAAATTAGGATAAGGAAACATATACAAGAAAGCACTCATGAAGAAAAATTCTGGCAACATGAAATCCCAGGTCAAAGTAACCCCTTCTAGGGATTGTGAGATAGCTATCGCAGAAAATTCCCCCTATGAAGAAATGTTAGGAATGACAGAAGAGGAATTTAAAATACAGATGATGAAAACAATGAAGGAAATTGCTAAGAAAGTGTAAAATAACCAAAAAACAATGAAAGAAATTGCTGAGAAGGTGGATAATAACCAAAGGGAAATTCAAAAACAGAATCAAATAAGAGATGAACTTTATAAAGAATACAGAAAGGATATAGCAGAGCTGAAGGAACTGAAGCAGTCAATTAGGGAACTTAAAGATGCAATAGAAAGTATCAACAACAGATTAGACCATGCAGAAGAAAGAATCTCAGAGGCAGAGGATAAAGTTCTTGAGATAACTCACATAGTTAAAGAGGCCAAAAAGAAGAGAGGGAAAGCAGAACGTTCATTGACAGAATTATGGGACTTTATGAAGCGTTCAAACATACGAGTTATAGGTATTCAAGAAGGGGAAGAAGAATTCCCCTGAGGAATGGAAGCCATTCTAGAGAATATTATAAATGAAAATTTCCCAAATATCACCAAAGATTCTGATAGACTCCTTTCAGAGGGATATCGCTCCTCTGGTTGCCTCAACTCAAATAGAACTTCTCCAAGGCATATCGTGATGAATTTATCTAAAGTCAAGACAAAAGAAAAGATCTTGCAAGCTGCCAGAAGTAAGCGCCAACTGACCTACAGTGGCAAACCTATCAGGGTGACTGCAGACTTCTCTAATGAAGCTTTTCAAGCCAGAAGACAAAGGTCGTCTATCTTTAACCTACTTAAACAGAACAATTTCCAGCCCAGAATTCTATAACCCACCAAGCTAAGCTTTAAAATTGATGGAGAAATCAAATCTTTTATTGATATGCAACAAACATTAGGAGATTTGTCACAACAAGACCAGTTTTGCAGGAAATATTTCAACCTATCCTACACACTGACCATCATAATGGACCTTCAGCAAAGTAAATACCCAGAACTTATAGAACAGAACCTTGTTTCCAAAATGATGCAAAAGACATAACTAACCAATGGACTTGCACAAAATAAGATGAATAGAACATTACACACTTAGCAATTATCTCAATAAATGTCAATGGCTTGAATACCCCACTGAAGAGGCATAGATTGGCTGATTGCATTAAAAACATAAGCTATCCATTTGCTGTCTGCAGGGAACACACCTCACATCAGTATGATATTAGCTGTGGGTTTGTCACTGATGGTTTCAATTGTTTTTTTAAAAATGCCACTGATGTCTATATTCTTAAGTGTTCTTGTTAGGAAAGGATGCTAAATTTTTTCAAATGATTTTTCTGTATCTATTTAGATGATCATATGGTATTTGTTTTTGATTCTATTGATATGTTGAATTACATTTACGAATTTACATGTGTTAAATCAGCCTTATAGCCCTGGGATTAAGTCTACTTAATCATAGTGTATAAT
>CAUYRH010086865.1:0-150057 GCA_963574655.1 Perodicticus potto | reverse complement strand
ACTACTGGGACCTGATCAAACTAAAAAGCTTCTGCACTGCTAAGAACACAGTAAGTGTAGCAGGCAGACAGCCCTCAGAATGGGAGAAAATACTTGCAGGTAATTCTTCCGACAAAGGTTTAATAACCAGAATCCACAGAGAACTCAAACGTATTAGCAACAAAAGGGCAAGTGATCCCATCTCAGGGTGGGAAAAGGACTTGAAGAGAAACTTCTCTAAAGAAGACAGGTGCACAGCCTACAAGTACATGAAAAAATGCTCATCATCCTTAATTATCAGAGAAATGCAAATCAAAACTACCTTGAGATACCATCTAACAGACAGACTCTTATTTGATAATGTGAATGTTGCTTTCTTTGCATTATTATTATTATTAATATTGCTTAATATTTCAATGCAGTAATCATCTGATTTCTTTTCTGAATGTATTTATCTTAGTTCATTCTTTACGAGGTCCTTATCTTAAACATTGTTATTGCTATTAAATTTTAAGCCTTTTTAATTCTGTGAAGGCAAAATGTGGAAACCTAACCAACACACGTATATGTAAAAATTAAAAAATAAAATAAAATATTTCCCTCACACATAAAGAAGGCAAGAGCTTTTAGTAAACATTTTTTCTGCCGTTTAGTCTGATTAGAGGTGCTGGAGAACATCAAGATGGTGAAATAATAGGAGGTAACAGAAGACTCGGGGATGGGATGTAGTGTGAGCCCAGGGAAGGAACCCGCCCCACTGTCTTGTCTCCTCCAGGCCCTGGGAGCTGAGCTTCCCACTGCCTCCTGAACTGTAGGGAAGAGAATGAGTCTAGGCCTGCCAAGACCTTGGAGTGGGGCCTTAAAGTGGCCCCACTGGAATGAGAGTGAACCAGAACCCAGAACCACAGCCCAGCTGCGAAACAGCTCAATTCCAAAGTCGAGTTGGGGTGCTCAGGTACCTGGCAGAAGCGTGTAAATCTGTCTCACAGGACGATAGCATTCTGTGCTTCAAAAAGTTCTCACAAACTGTTTTTCAAATACTATGTCTAGCACACGATAAAAAATAGCCAGGCACATAAGGATATAAACTAAGGTGAAAAGTTACATGCAGAAATAGCAGTCAATTGTAACATATTCACAGGGGCTGAAAAGACTGGGATTCAAAGACATGTACCTTAAAATAAGTATATTTACTTTGCCTATTAAAATAGAAATAGGAACCATAAAAAAAAAATCAAATGTACATTCCCAAATTGTAAAATATAGTAAGAAAATGGGGCATAGCTAGGGATGAGGTTAAATCTAATCAGGCACAGTTAATTACAACAACCACCACCACCACCACCTGCGGAAGTGGAAGCTAAGTCAGAAACTCTCCAGAGTGAGACGCACCAAAGCAAAAGGAAAGAATGGAAACTTCAGGAAAATGATCTAAAGACACACAGGACACAGCGAGAAGGATAACAGGCATCTTAGAGAAAAAAGAGAAAGCACAGAAAAAAGATGTGGTAAGAAATGTTAAGAGAATTTTCCAATACTGATGAAAGAGGATCAAGAAACAGATTTACACTGGCAGCTCCTTATAAAGTTAAAACGCACTTTCTGCGTAACCAGTCGCCCTTCTGCTGCGTGTCTGCCCAGGAGAAATGAAAGCCGTGTCTACACGAGCACTTGTGAGCAAATGCTATGGTGACTGTTTGTAATCATAGGAACTGGAAATAAATCCAGTGTCCTTCAGATGGTGACTGAATCATATTAGTCATCCATTAGTCCAACACGTCACCCTCAACGCCTGGAGGCTACATGCAACACGTGGCTGTCATGTAGCAGGCCTGGGGACAGGAGGCCGTGCCGGAGCTGGGTGCTGCCCTGAGGTCCCTCATGAGACAGCAGGCAAGCTGTCAGCCAAAGCAGAAGTCACCTCAAGGCTCGGTTTGGGGCGGATCCATTCTCAAGGTCACTCACATGTCTGTTGGCAGCTGCAGGAAATTTCCATCCAAGTCTACTCCCATGGACCTCTCCACGGGCTGCCTCAGAGAAGGGCCACTGGCCTCCCCCAGAGCCAGCATCCGAGAGGGCACTGGACAGAAGCCGCCATCTTCACATAACCTAATTTTAGAAGTGCCACCCAGCACTCTTGTAACAATTGATGGAGTCACTAAATCCAGGCCACGCTGCATGGTCAGGGATTCCAGGAGGGCCTTGGTGCCTAGAGGTGGGCGCACAGGGGACATCCCACAGGCTGGACCAGCACGTGGACAGAACCTGGAATAAATAACAGCAATCGACTCCTAAACATAGCACAGGCATGGCTCAGAGGCAGAGTCAGGATCAGAGGACTGTGATTCTGCTTCTAGGACATTCGAGAGAAACCACAGCTGCAGGGTGGAGAGCAGACGGGTGGTGGCCACAGGCAGAAGGTGATAGCACAAGGTGGAAAGGACAGTGGCCTGGGGTCCTGTTGGGATTCGAGGGGGGGTGTCCCCCAGATGCACAGATATTTGTCTGAAACAGTGACTTGTGTCTGTAAGTTACACCACAATCAACTCAGCTCTTGTAAAGATAAATAAATAAATAAATGAAATGCAAAAAAAAAACAAAAAATTATGCAAAGCCTGAGTCGGATAAACAAAAAGAAACTGCTCCCCACTCTCCAACAGAGCACGGTAAAATACCAGTGAAATACGGAGCAGGCAAGAGGCTTAAAGGTGCCAGAGGTGAAAAGACAAAATACCTTCCCAGGAGCAGCAATTGAAGTCCAAAAACAATGAGATGACACATTTAACATGCTCAAATAAAATAACTGCCAGCCCAGAATTTTATAAATAACAGAAAATGCCTGTAAAAATGCAGGGGGATTTGGGATACTTTTAGAAAATAAAAATGGAAAGAATTAAGCATTGACAGACTCAGAATGTTCAGAGGTACAGGAAATAAGGAAGAATAATAAAAATGGTAAGTAAAATAAGGAGGGCATAAAATAATATTTAATATATACGTGATAAATCTACTTGTAATTATAATCTCATAGGTAACCCTTGGAAGAATGCAGGTGGGGTGGGTAGTTTCCATACTAATAAAAGGAGTAAAATAGGATAATAAAAAGTCAGTCAACGTAAAAGATGGAAAAGCGGGGTAAAATAGGAATATTTGAAAGGCAGGACAAACAAAGTTCTCAGATGGTAGAAATAAAAGCATATATGAAAATAAACTTCATTTAATTTCATTAAACTTTAAAAGACTCATTTAGTATAAATATACATTAAAGATGATTGATTAGTACAACACTCTTTAAGACTGAAATTAACAAAAACGTGAAGGATGAAGATTCTGGACGAGTAAGTGTAAAGGGACAGAAAAGGACAGACTGTGACATGCAAGTGTCCAGAAGCAGCAGCAGCCAAGCTTATGTGCTGGAAGGCGAGAATTACATCTCTAAATATATTTAATCAGTGGATCCAAGACAAAATCCCAGTGTAAATTAAAACAACAAACATTTTAGGCTCGGTGCCTCTGGCTCAATGGGCTAAGGCACCAGCCACGTACACCTGAGCAGGCGGGTTCGAATCCAGCCCGGACCCGCCAAACAACGATGGCTGCAACCAAAAAAAAAAAAACATTTTAACTAACAAAAATGAACTAGGACAACAGAATTTGGTAAACGTGACTCATGTCTTAACAAATGGAAATACTTTTTAAACATTTACACTGTAAGACTGAAAATAAGCGTGGAAAATGCCAGTAAGTTAGAAGTAGAACAAAAAGTAGACACCGAGACAATAAAAGGAAATGTACAATAAGGATAATAAGAACATGAGTTGTTAAAATACTTAAAAAGTGAAAGTTGGTTCTTTGAAAAGAAATTGTCTTCAAAAAATAATGAAATGGATAATTGTCTTGCAAGGGTAAGAGAAATAAAGAATGTGAACACAAATGAAAATTCTGGGGATGAAAAGGGGATATCACAAACGTTCTTGCAGAACTTAAAAAATAATAAGAGAATGTTATGAATAGTTTTATGCCCAATCTATTTGTAAATTCACATGAACAGTTATCAAAAAGTAAAACTCACAAAATTGGAGAAAAGAAACAGGAAAGTAGATAATACAGTAAATATTAAATTAATTGAATTTGTAGTTACCTACCTGCAAGGATGTTACCTCTCTATCAGGAAAACTTGAGACCCAAATTGTTACTCTAGTAAGTTCTCTCAAAATTCCAAGGGTGAAATAATGCTACCGTCATGCAAATGCTTCCAGAGAATAGAACTAAAGGGGAAGACAGAGAAAAAAAATAAAATTCTTCCAACTTACATAAATAGCTACTTAATTTGTGACAAAATGAGGGGTGTAAGCAGCTGGGGAAGGAATACTCAATTGCTCTCCATGTGTGGAGGTTATATATAAAACCTCAAGAAAGAAAAAGACAAAAAAAAAAAAATAGACTTCTTAAACAGGACACCAAAGCATGCTAACCACAAAAGTAAAAGATCAAAGATAAATTAGGAGAAAATATTTTCAGCATATTTTGCCAAAAAAGTCATATTTAGAGTTTACTCAAAAACAAAAGACATGTGAAATAGAAAATTAGACAACAGACTTGAATAAGCACTTAAATATTTTTAGTTCATCCTCCTTAGTAATTTGAGAAATGAAACTTAAAACCCCAATGTAATCGATCCTACTACTCACCCTAGAAAATTACAGAACTCGGGGCAGGGGTGGAGGCCCGGGAAGGGTCCCACAGGAGTGAGGACCTGCGCTCACTCCGAGGAGAAGAGGCCTATGGTGATGGTTGGAGAGAAGACGTGGAGGCTTCCTGAGAGCTGGGACTTGTCCTTACGGTTCCACACTTAGGCCGAGAGAAGGAGGGAGGACGGAACATTACTTCACCTCCCTTCACCAAAAATAATGTGTTTTGAGTCAAAAAGCAAAAGTGTTGGGGAACAAGACACAATACTGTGAGTGTGACTCTAAATATTAAAACAAAACCTAAGCCAATGGAACAAACCAAACCCTTCCTAGACCAGAATGGAACTATTTCTGGAATATGCTCCATTAAATTAATAATCAGTCAAACCTTTAGAGGATCAGGCTTCTAAACGTCACATCACAAACCGTGTAAGTCCAAACCCCGGGGCACAGGTCCATAATGGAAGCTCTCTCCCTTAAATACTCACAGGGACCAGTCTTTAAAAGAAAGCTAGTTCTGTGTTGTCATTAATTAGGGACCACTTGAAAATCTCAAGTTATGTGCATAAAAGGAAAGAAAATTATTTCAGTCGGGAATTCAGTCTTTCAAGCAACGTGACGTATTTATACTGCTCTTCTGTGAAGACCATGAACTTCTGGGAGCCCAAAACTTACCTACGATTATTAAACTATCCATCACAATGCCCCATATACTTAGGCCCGTGGTAAGTATTTACTGACTGAGGCAGTGTTGCTTATTACATATGAACCAGTAAATCCCATGCAGAGGTTAGAGTCAAGAGAAATTTTCCTAAGTCAGTATTATAAAAAGTGAATAAATAATACACGTGTGTGGACTATGGTATAGATATAATCATGATAGCCCTGAAAGCAGCTGGATTCACAAATTATAAAACACAGACAATGTGCTTTCTAAATAAAGGCACGAGATAAAAATAAATGTTTAACATAACTTAAAGTTCCAATTGGATCAGAAATAGTGCTATTTTCTAGGAAATGATCTCTCTTTTGAATGCCCGAATCTGCTTGCTACCTCTGTTACCCAGAAATAATTATCTGTTTGTTCATTTGTTGAAATATAGTTATGTGTGGGTAATTATAGCTATCACTTACTTTAATTGCCATCCTTTTACTGATGTGAATGCAAACTTAGATCTTTTTTTGTACACTTAATTATTCCCTGGACTTCTGGCTATTTATCATTAGATTAGAGAGCAGTTTTCAGTGTGAGAACATTTTAGCTATACCAAACAAAATGATGTGCATATAAAGTTGCTTATTTTGTGCTGAAATAGAGATATAAAAAATTCCAGCTAGCCCATTTTTTGTTCAGGGTGAGTTTCGTTCTTGCTGTTCAGTGAATATACATGTTATGGCTGGGAATCAGGGAAGTGGCAATTAAAGAATGCAGCCGTTACGTGTCAGGTAGCATCCGTCCTTCTGTGGAGGCTGCCTCTTTACTTGCATTAACTTTGTCCTCATTGTGCATTAAGACTTATCTGTATTGACAAAAGACTGCCTGCGGGGAAGGGTTGGGTGGTACCATTTGCAGGACCAGGATCTCTGCATTCTTGGCCCCCAGAGCCAAGAACAAGTTCAAGCTTCTCACGAACTTATCGTGAGAGCACCGACCCTTGCTGGTTCCGGGAAGGTAAGAATAGCTTCCACTGGCCACACCTCAAGATGGATCAGGACCCCTGGCCAGGGAGCCACTGGTTGGAACTCATGAAATATCTTTAATGTTCATTTTACGACCTCCCTCTGTTTGTGGAAATTATACAAATTCTTGGGAACTCACACTCTTGTATGACTCAAAGCCTAACGGCCAGAGAGAAGGAAGCAAGCCTTCCCTGGAAAACCAAGAATAGTCTGCAGTTATCTATTCTGAGCAACAGAAAGTACTTTTGCAAAGAAGACAAGCTCCTGGGGCAGCACTAAGCCTTGCCCCACTCCTCCTTCTACTTAAAAGCATTTGAAGTCCTATTAAATAGTTTCTAACTTGGATGTTATTTAACTGAATTTTCTCCAATGCAGTTAAGAAGTCAGGGACAAAAACGATGGATTGAAACGCTCTGTCTGCTGTCCCCCAGCACTGGGCTCTGGTGCTTATTGACTCTGTGAGCTGGGGAGCAAGGGACTTCACTCTCCTCTGCTCAGTTTCCTCAGCTTAAAAATGGGATAGTCAGAGAACCTACCACGTGGGTCACTACGAGGATTTAGTGATAATGGCAGCATGAAGTTAGTTCTCATAAATGCCACATGTTAACAGTTATCATAAAATCCTGTGTGGTCTAGAATTAGAAGATGCATGAGGATTTGTGCAATGAAAATGAAAATCCTAAGTAGGAGGTAGACAAGGTGCCCGGCAGTGAACTCAGTCCTCTGAGATCACATAGGTGACAGTACTAGAATCAACACTTATGCTTTATTTGCACACGGACCCAAGTGGGCACAGGTGTACAGTCAAACACACTTATTATTTTTATGGTCCACACTGGTATTTAGTGCAATAACAGACATTATAATAGAACTGAGAATGTGGGGGGGCAGTCAAGGGAAGGTCTGTTGTCTACCTCTGTCAGGGCAGCAGCCGGGAGGCAGCGCACACCAGGTGACAGCCCACATGTTAAGTGCAGCAGTTGTCCCCAGGCACCTGCTATGTGCAGGAAGCCAAGTGCAGCCTGAGCAGCACAGAATGCCCTCCCTGTGTGAGCAGTGGGAAGACACATAACGTCAACACGCACCTCAGAGGCGACAAGGAAGTAAGACAGCCCAGTGGGAAAGGCCAGGCGAATGGCGAGAGCGATGAGTACTCTGTCACTCGCCACACAGAGAGAGACGCTGGCGGGCTGGATTGTTAAGGCTGCTTCATGGAGAAGGTCGGGCAGGCTTCAGACAAGGGAACGCCTTGCCGTGAGTTTTCTCCATTTTGTGGAATGCGCATTCACTGCTCTGATGGCGTAGGTAAGTAAGACAGGAAAGAAATTGTTAAATAAGGTGAGCAGAGCTGGGACTGCCGATTTAAAGGGTCCCCCGGAGAATGTTCTTCTTGCCTTGTTGGGGGCTGCTACCTGCTACTTTGGAGAAATGCGCCTGATGGCACAGTCAGGGCAGAATAGGAAATTGAGCTGGGGGGGCAACTCTGTTCCTTCATGTGCACCCTCGTGGGTTTGTGCACCAAGCGAGACTAGAGATTGCATTGGTGTCAGAGCCAGGACAGAGGCCGGTGTCAGGGAGGATCCCATGCACTGGAGAGGAATGATGGGAGAATGCTGCGCCCTCTGGCACTGCAGGGAACTCTAAGGAAAAGGTAACTCCACAGGCGGATTTAGAGTCGAGAGAGAGGAAGTCCCTCTGACTGCAGTGATCATCCGTAAAAGACGGTGAGAGTTTCGCAGTTCACGTGAGGGTGCCGGGATGGATTGACAGAAAAGGCAGAATTTTCAAATAAGCTGGACACATGAAGATTATTTATGGCATCAGAGGAGAAGCCATAGAGAGGAATGAGGGGAAAAAATGACCAACTATGCAGAACACCAAACCTGCATCGAGAAGGGCTGAAATGGAAAGACAGAACGGACGGTCAAGAGACCGAACAGATTCCAGTTTCCCAGAAACCACGAGAAGAATGAACGTAAAGAGCACAGGGCATGAGCTGGGAGCGCCTTGAGAGGTCCAAACCCCCGCCACTGGGAAGACAGCCTGGGATCCCCACAACCCGGCAGCCCCGCACCCCATGGTGGGTCTCATTCCTCCATCCTCTAAGACCATCGATGGACCCACTGGGCCCTTCATGTAAATAAACTTCATGATCACTTTTCAAAATCACTTCAAAAATCATACAGAACTGCAAGGAAGAAGAGTTCTACACGTGGCTGAGGAGGAGACTGTCCCCAAACCCATTCCTCTCAGTGCTCCAGACAGGGTGAAGAGGGCCCTCTCGGCTGGCCTGCACCCTGCACAGGGCGAAAGCCTTTCCAAGGCTTCCTCACCCAGACACAGGTGGGGAGAAGTGGTTCCCTGGAGCATTCGTGTGTGTCTGTGAAGCCGAGCACATCAGGTTCTGAGGAAGCCCAGACCCTGGACCTCCACACGCTTCCTCTGATCAGCAGAGCCCGGGCCTGGAGGGCAGGGTGGATGCTGTTTCAGGAGCCCTCAGCCCTTGTTATAATTTGGGCAAGGATGGCTTTTTAAAATAAAAGGTTTTAGTATAGAATGGACACAGTTGGAATTTTGAGGCACAGTGTTGCTGCTCTAGAAGGAACGTGTTGATGGGATCGGGAGCTCCAGTCTGGTCTTGGAGAAGGCTGAGGCATTGCAGACAGTGTCCAAATACTGTATCACACCCACTTCCTGAGGACACCGTACTTGCCTGTGACTGAGTCTGTCCTCCAGTCAGTCCACCCACAGGAGTGCCAGTGTCCAGGTGCTGGCTGTAGCCTGCGGTCTCCCGAAGTCCACTGTCCACGCCCAGACGTTCCATGTAACAAGGATCAACGGGCAGCCTTGTTCCATGTTGAGAGGATTGTGTGGACTTCCCTGAAGACCTAATGCATCCCTGTAATTGGAAAAATGTGTAGCGATTTTCTAATGATTTTTAATTTAGGAGTCATGTATATGTTTAATCAGTTATACCATGCTACTTAATGAAGCTTTCATGAGAGTGGTAATCACTTCCGTAGTTAAAGTCCTCCGAATTGAATTCATTACATTGGGTAGTTATTTCTCTCCTGTTCTATTTGTGTTTATGAATCTAGTCACTTTGATGACACATGATTCCAGGATCACAGTAGCTCTCAATCATTATTGCGGGGGTAATTCAACCCTCAGGAGAAATTTAGCAATGTCTGGTACCATTTTGGCTTTTCAGGAATGGGACGCCTCTGGCATCTGCCAGGGATGGGAGAGGCCAGAGACGCTCATATCCTACAGTGCAGTCCCCACAAGGAAATGTCACGTAGTCCCAAGAGCCAGCAGGGCTGAGCCCAGTGCCCGACAGGGCAGTCCCCACAAGGAAACGTCTAGAACCCGTGAGCTCAGGCAACCTGCCCACCTCGGCTTCCCAGAGTGCTGAGAGTACAGGCATGAGCCACTGTACCCGGCCTTACCATGTTTCATTGAAAAGTTTTATATCCAATTATTGTTCTAGGACTGTAATTTCAGTTCCTGAAGTACAACAGTTCTGGTTTATTACAGTAAGCACACAAGGTACCTGATTTGGGGAAAGGAGACAGCACCTAACTACCCATGTGTGTTGGCCTTCACAGGTTTACCTGAAGAAGAAGGATACTCAAGACTGTCGCTGGGGGGCACAGCGATGTCATCATTTCAGAGACACAGGGAGAGCCACACCACTCAGGTAATGACCTGTATATGTTCACGGGGACAGTAACAACTGAAATTAAATTAGAACAAGACATGCAGGCAGCCATATTTCCCCTTTCTGGGCTGGAGAGCTCTGATTCTCCCTTCTGCCCGTGGCTTCTTCAGCTCAATATTCTCCTCTCTGCTTTTTCTCAGCTTACCACAATATTCTGCTTGTTTCACAACAATAATAATGTCCCAAAGAACTAAAAATTAATAAATTATTCTAAGGTTTTAAATGGCATGTTGTAGATATACTTATGCTGTGATAAAGTTCTGCCAGGGGAAGATGGTGGTGAATGGTGTTGGTGAAGTTCTGTCAGGGGAGGATGGTGGTGAACAGTGTTGGTGAAGTTCTGTCAGGGGAAGATGGTGGTGAACAGTGTTGGTAAAGTTCTGTCGGGGAAGATGGTGGTGAACTGTGTTGGTGAAGTTCTGTCAGGGGAAGAAGGTGGTGAACGGTGTTGGTAAAGTTCTGTCACGGGAAGATAGGGGTGAAGGTGTTGGTAAAGTTCTGCCAGGGAAGATGGTGGTGAGCTATGTTGGTAAAGTTCTGTCAGGGGAAGATGGTGGTGAACGGTGTTGGTGAAGTTCTGTCAGGGGAAGAAGGTGGTGAATGGTGTTGGTAAAGTTCTGTCAGGGGAAGATGGTGGTGAACGATGTTGGTAAAGTTCTGTCAGGGGAAGATGAGGGTGAACTGTGTCGGTACCCAGAACCATTTGGATGTGTGTCATTGATTCCACATCAACGCTTCGTGTGTTTGGCCCTGAATAAAAATGATTATGTCAAGAGAAAAAAGAAACACTCATGTTTTTAGAAACAAAAAGGACTTATATCATAGGATTTAGTGAATTTTCTATGCTGAATTTTAAAATAGTACTTTTAATAGTTATCTTCAAAATATATGATGTTGCCCTCAAGGTGATGAGCAAACCAACAGCCATAACAATGTCCTTACCAACATCTTAAAATATCACTGCTCTGGCAACAGGATTCTTACTGCACATGAACTTACTGCACAACCTTTATGACGTCACACACAATGTGGAAAACCTCAGCCGAGTATCCAGATGTTCCCATGAAATCAGCTACTTAGCTACTGATTGGCATTTGACAGAATACTTACCATTTTGTAGGCATGGCCATATTATCAGCTGAGATTTTTCTAAGTAATGCTGATGAGGTAGTGAGAAAAATCAATAATTTAGTCTTTAGAATAAATCTTACTGAAGGAAAACTGCTGAAATCACTTGCACTGATATCCAGGCACAGAAATGGAAAGGAAGTGTTAATGGGTTTTCTTTTTTTAACAATTAGGTTACAATGTTTGCATTTGTTAGGTGGAAACCCTGTTGTAGCTGTGTCCTTCACCCAGGAGCTGTGCCATGTAATCCTTCACTGTGCCCGTAAACTGGGAGCACCCCGATCCCTAATGGGTTTTACAGACAGGTTGTAAGTGGGAGTGCCCCGATCCCTAATGGGTTTTACAGATAGGTTACAAGTGGGAGCACCCTGATCCCTAATGGGTTTTCCTGGCAGATTGGAAGTGGAGCATCCTGATCCCTAAAGGGTTTTCCTGACAGGTCGTAAGTGGGAGCACCTTGATCCCTAAAGGGTTTTCCTGACAGGTCGTAAGCGGGAGCACCTTGATCCCTAAAGGGTTTTCCTGACAGGTCGTAAGCAGGAGCATCTTGATCCCGAATGGGTTTTCCTGACAGGTTGTAAGTGGGAGCACCACAATCCCTAATGGGTTTTACAGTCAGGTTGGAAGTGGAGCACCCTGATCCCTAATGGGTTTTCCTGATAAGTTATAAGTGGAGAACCTTGATCCCTAATAGGTTTTCCTGTTAAGTTATAAGTGGAGCATCCTGATCCCTAATGGGTTTTCCTGACAGGTTGTAAGTGGGAGCACCCTGATCCCTAACGGGATTTCCTGACAGGTTATAAGTGGAGTGCCCAGATCCCTAATGAGTTTTCCTGAGAAGTTGTAAGTGGAGCACCCTGATCCCTAATGGGTTTTCCTGACAGGTTGTAAATGGGAGCACCTTGATCCCTAATGGGTTTTCCTGATAGGTTGTAAGTGGGAGCACTCTGATCCCTAATGGGTTTTCCTGACAGGTTGTAAGTGGGAGCGCCCCAATCCCTAATGGGTTTTCCTGATAAGTTATAAGTGGAGCATCCTGATCCCTAATGGGTTTTCCTGATAGGTTGTAAGTGGGAGCACCCCAATCCCTAATGGGTTTTACAGACAGGTTGGAAGTGGGAGCACCTTGATCCCTAATGGGTTTTCCTGGCAGGTTGTACGTGGAGCACCCTGATCCCTAATGGGTTTTCCTGACAGGTTGTAAATGGAGCATCCTGATCCCTAATGGGTTTTCCTGACAGGTTGTAAGTGGAGCACCCTGATCCCTAATGGGTTTTCCTGACAGGTATGGAGCACCCCAATCCCTAATGGGTTTTCCTGGCAGGTTGTAAATGGGAGCACCTTGATCCCTAATGGGTTTTCCTGACAGGTTGTAAGTGGGAGCACCCCAATCCCTAATGGGTTTTACAGACAGGTTGGAAGTGGAGCGCCCCATCCCTAATGGGTTTTCCTGACAGGTTATAAGTGGGAGTACCCCAATCCCTAATGGGTTTTATAGACAGGTTGGAAGTGGAGCTCCTTGATCCCTAATGAGTTTTTCTGAAAAGTTGTAAGTGGAGCACCCTGATCCCTAATGGGTTTTCCTGACAGCTTGTAAGTGGTGCACCCCCAACTCTAATGCATTTGAGTCCTGCCCCAGGGAAGCACCAAGAGGCCAACCTCCTTCCCAGGGCTTCCCCATGTGTGGTTCATAGACAAAAAGAGTGATTTTGGAAGGAGATGTATGCTGTTCATCCGTAGAACTACCCTGATCCTTCATGCGTTTGGCTAAGAGGCTACCAGATCAGGGAAAGTCACCAAGAATCATTTTCCATTCCCAGTTTTCAAAACGGGCCTTGTTTTCAGGTGCAGACATCTCTGATGAAGCCGGAACCCCCAGGCACCTTATGGCACATTTTCTTTCCCCTGGGAAAGGAAAACCACCCTCATTTCCTTCATGTACATTGTGGGCTCCCTATTGAGGGGGAAGCTGTAGGAGTGGTGTCAAACCTCGTGTTTCACAGCCACCACGCCTTTCAGAAAGTGTCCCTTGTGTGACGTTTTAGAGGAAGTAAGGATACATATGGATGTGCTGCGTTTTAGATTTTCTACTCATGGAATTAAATACAAATGCTACAAATATCAGGCCTGAATGGCCTGGACACATAGCAGTAAAATTAAATGTTGACCAAAACTCAAATTTCTCTTTGAGGATGTCAGTGTTTTAACTAGCATAATCAATGCTTTTATGAAATTCCTCTAAAGAAGATAAAACACATAGGTGTTGTCAGAGATGAAGAAAAGAGAAAATAAATGTACTAATTTGCCAATTATCATCTGGAAAGTGAAGTGGGAGCACAGAGTGCAGGTCAAGATCACATGTCCTGTTCCTGAGAATGAACTTATCATAACCCATTAAAAGAAATGGAAGAGTCATCTGATTTTTTCATAATATTTGGAGAATATTTGGCTCAAGATAAAAGTCTTATGTAGTGATTGTGGGCATTTGTGACACGTTTAAGTTTCTCATTTGCCAGGATGAAAATGTAATGAGAGAGCTCCCTTCTTCCTCCCCTCCTTACACAAGCAGATGTGAGTGGGGCTCAGTGAGTCTCTCTCCCGGGATGCAGAGTGGGAGACACACGTGTGATGGAAGGGGGTGACCAGAGCAGTCCTGGCTCTGCTGGGAGAGGCCTGGCAGTGGTGTCTCCGTCCCGCAGTGTCCAAAGAATGGTAGAGCATGGCAGCTGCCCAGACACTGTCCAGCTGGCCTGTTTGCCAGACCTTCCCTTCTAAAGTCGTGTCCTTCCTTAGCCTGCCAAGAAAGTCTCTACCTCTGTGAGCTGTTCACCGTTAGTTTCTGTTGTTTGGAAATCAGAAATTGGACTGACACCGTAATCTAATTTTATTGTTATTATCCATAAAACCTATTATACATCCCAAACAAGTATTTTTGTTAAAACTCTTTTGTTCTTCATGTAGATGTAAAACTTTTTATTACAGGGGTAGAGCCTCAGTAAATGGTGCGTGCTTTTTTTCCCTAAAGGTACAAAATATAGAACATGAAGTTTATGTTGTATTCCATCATAATTTCTTATTAATTTGCAAAATATAATGGCTTTCTCTGAAAATAGTAAAAATCAGTGTCACCCACAATATCTGAAAATAGCAAAGGCTGAGACATGGGCTGTACATGGTCATCACTCTCTTGCCTGGGAGGCTCGGAAGGCCCTGGGGTCAATGCGGTGACCCTCTGTACAGGAATACAGCCAGCAGTGACCCTGTGACATCATGGACCCCGACATACTGGCCCTTGTGGGGGCCCTGTGGCTCTCTTTCCAGGATTTAAATCTGGAATTTCCCAGGTTACAGGAGAATTTCAGTTTGGTTTTGGAATTATATAGCACTTAGAAAAGTAACGTGACATTTATCTACTTACCACTTTATGACATTTAACTCTTTTTTGGTGTTCGTGCTTTTTGGCGTGATGCAGTCCTCGGAGGTGAACAGCTCAGTGTGGAGGCGCGCTGAGCACATTCTCCTGCCAGAGTGACTTCTGAGCATTCTTTGCTGTGATGGTGACACTCTGCTGACTCGGAGGGCCAGGTAACCTGACACAGGAAGCACATAGGTTATAAATAGAGCACGAAAGTCACTGGGGGCTCAGGATGGGGGTACGACCCAAAGGCAGGACAGCAGCAGAGGGAATGGATAAAATAAAATGCTTGGTGCTTTCCCTTGGCATAAAAATTCCTGGTTATTACTGGTATCTGTTTAGAGGCCCACACTAGACATTGAGAAATGAGATGTTTTCTTTTTTTTTTTTTATTTGAGCAAAGCTTATTTATATTTATGTTACCATTTAATTTCCCAACTTTTCCTTTGTGCCTTTTTATGCCTCTCAGCTGTCTGTTCTCCACAGGAATGCCATGTGCTTTACAATCTTTATTCTTCTTACAGGCATTTATCATATTTCTTGCCAAGCGTTTAAAAAATATTCTGGGTTTTTTTCTAAAGAACATAAAAAGTTATTATGAATATTGATCATATTTAGACATTCAGTGTAAGAAATCATTGATGGTCTTTGGTAAAATAGTGGCAGTATGACACCCAAGACTTTAGTAAATGTGACTGTAGCCTACTCCTGACATAACTGCCGATGAAAGCCATAACATAATCAATGTACAATTGATCCACATCCAGAAACAAACTGTTATGCGGTTTGTTTTCCTGAACCATCAAATCTTTTTGTAATGTCACTTATCAACAAAATTGAGGGTAGCAGGGCACTAAATAAATTTGATGCCTTCTTTCCATACTTATTTTATTTGTCCTATAGAATTTTTAAAATATAACTTGGGATTGACACTAATTGTGTGTTAGATAAAATAATGAAATGTAGATATATTTATTAAAGGATAATTAATCATTAAAGGATAATTCTAAAGTACACAGCAGAAAAGCAGAAATTTGATAACCCTTTCACATATGATTTATATAATCGTATAAAAGCTACAAAGAGGAAGACATCTGCCTAAGAAGCTCTTTCACACCGCCGAGGTTTGGGGGAATCGGTATTCACCTCTCATCACTTACATCGCATGTGCAGGAAATGAAGGCAGTAAATTAATTTAATGGTATGAGTGAAATGGCAGCGTTTTCAACAGGGAAAAGTCATATCCAGATAGAGAAATAGAAATTTAGAAAATAAAACATACATTTTGTGTTCTTCCATCATAAAATTTATATCACATGTATATCTTGAATTTATTTAAATGCATAGTGTTTTTTAGTTAAGTCATTGGCTGTACGTTATCAATGAGGAAAATTTGCCTGAAATGTTAAAAGAATAAGAAATCAGAAATAGTGGCTACGTTTATAAGAGGGAAAAGGTCTTGTGGTATTTCTGCAAACTTACCTTTCAGATGGGAAATCTGAGATTCACAAACTGTTGGTCAGGGGAGGAAGGAACAGAAAATGTGGCTAAGTATACGCTCTCAGGTAGCTCAGCAATTTCAGCATTACTTTAAGTAATTTAATTAATTTGTTTTGATTAAAGACAGGAAGAAAACAATAAAAGAACCAGAGAAGAATCTCAGATCGGTCATGTAACATGTAGGTATAGAAAATTGTAATTATTTTTCATGTTGATTCTAAAAGATACATAGGACATGCATGCTTAGTGTGCTGCCTGAAATAGCACAGGTGCTAAAAATAAAATAGAATCAAATGCTTGCTATTCTTATCACAATAATCATCTGTTTTCCGGATAAATATTCTGAACATCAGTTCTAACTAACATATGAGGTGCTACCTAAAATATATAGATTACATTAAATCAACAAAGCCCACTACTACTCTGAGATTTTGATAAAGTCTGTCATATGCAATTTTTAAAGATATATTTTATTACGGAATATTTTAAGTTTAGAAAGAAAGCACAGTGATTCATACCAGACCCACCTTTGGTAAATCGTAACATTTTGCTGTATTTGCTTTAGAGGTACATTTTGAGAAGCAAGCATCAACCCCGGTTCTTGATCCTGTCTCTGCCACCACGTGAGAAATGAGTCCTTGTCCTGGGATGGGCACACAGCCCTCCGTCCACACGGGCGTCTCTACCTCGTGTGTGTGTCCCGAAATCCCCTAATAGCCACTAAGGACAATCAGTGCCGGGTGCGCTCTCAAAGGTCACCCGGATCCCTGCGGATCAATCTGCAAATGGCTGTTTGTAACTGCGGAGAATTTTCTTTCCATCTTGACGCACGTTGCCGTCACCTGTGGGTTGGCTCCGGGGTGGCGGCATCTGTAGGCGGAGGAGCTGTCCCCCCCGCACAATGCACTGGCTTAGTGCAGAGTCGCCTTCATGCTCCTTTAACAAGCTCAGTGGGGACGAGTCCGGGGCGGGAGGCCCTGCTCTGAAACACAGGTGTCGCGCTGCCCGGCACCCCTGCCCGCAGGTGCAACACTTCCTCCAGGAAGCTCAGGGCAGGTGGTGCTCAGACAGCCCGGCTCAGAGATCTCCTGACAAGGGCCAGAGACGAAAGAGCTCCGAGCTCCGGAGATGGGGCCGGTCACCTGCTTGGGCTAAAACTCACTTCAGGGCTGGAGTTTACAACATTGAAGAGTAGGAGCGTGAATTTCTGGGGGCACCTTGGGAAGCTCTCTTCAACACCAACAAAATTTAAAAAAGAAGAATTATGTTGCTCAGTTTTGAGGTGTAAACATGCCTTCTTCGTTTGAAACTTTCCTCAGAAACAAATTTTCAGTAAATGGAATCACAACATTTTCTAAGAGCAACATGTTTACAATTTGACAAAGTGGGGTGGAAAACATATCAAATTCGTTTCCAAGTTATCAGTGTCATAAACAGTGCTGAGACAAACTTCACCGAAAATGCTTCTCACTCATAATTGAAGGAAAACAAAGAATTCCAGACATTTCCCTGGACGTGCAGGTGCTCTGCTTCTGGGCAGAGACATTTTCAAACATAGTGGTTGGTGCCACGTTACCCCTGGACACGGTCGCAGCCATGGTTTATACGCTGCTGAAAGGGGGTGAGGTTTTCCATTTCTCCTGGTAAACACTTGTTTTAATGATTCTTTTCTTTTCTTTTTTTGTTTTTGCCAATGTGCCAAGAATAGAATGCCTGGTTCGCTTTCTGCCTCCCTGGTTGCTCAGGAGTGTTTTCACAGATTCTCTTACCTGTGAGCCCAAATGCATCTGCTTCTATTTTCTAGCTAGTTTCATGACTTTCTTGAAAATTGTTATAATTTTTTACACATTATTAATAATATTGGCTGTCACCATTATGCATAGCTTTTTGTGTCTTCTTGGTCAGTTTAACTGGAAGGGTATCAATTTCATCGATCTTTTATGAAACTAGCTTTTGTTTTTTTGACTGTATTATTTTTTCTGTGTCATCTATTTCCATTGTATATTTCTTCCTCTCCTTTGAGTTCAATTTTCTCTTTCTCTGGTTCCCTAAATGTTAGAGTAGATCGCTGATTTAAGGTCTTCCTTTCCTTTTAATTTAATGTTGTAAATGTCATCTGCACACTGCATGAGCTATATCCTCCAAATTGTGATATGTTTCTTTCCATTTTCATCCAGTTCAAAATATTTTTCAACTTCCCATGGTACTTTCTCTTTAGCTAATTCTACCGCTTTCCAAAGTTTGGGGATTTCCCATTATCTTTATTTTAGTGATTTCCACTTTAATTCCATTATGATGTGAGACTACTCTTTCTATGACTTCAGTTCTCTTACATGTATTAGGGTTTCTTTTGTGCCCAGGATATGGTCTGTCCTGGTGAAATGTCCACGGGCACCTGAGAAATGTGTGTATTCTGCTTTTGGTGGGTGGAATCTTCTGGAAATGTCAGTTAGGTCAGGGCTGACAGTGCTCAGTTTCGTGTCTTTGCTGTGTTCTGCCTACTTTTCTGCCGATTAGTGAGGCAAGAGCCCAGCGTCTACAGCTATAAGTGAGGGCTAGTCTGCTTCTCTCAATTTCTTCCATTTTTGCTCAGTGTACTTAGAAGCTCTATTTTATTTTTTTATTTCAAATTTATTTTTATTTTTTTGAGACAGAGTCTCACCATATTACCCCGGTAGAGTGCTGTGGCATCACAGCTCACAGCAACCTCAAGCTCTTGGGCTTCAGCAATTCTCTTGCCTCAGCCTCCCAAGTAGCTGAGACTACAGGTGCCCACCACAACACCTGGCTATTTTGTTGTTGTTCTTGTTGCTGTTGTCATTGTTGTTTGGCAGGCCCAGACTGGGTTCAAACCCACCAGCTCTGATGTATGTGGCTGGCGCCGTAGCCACTGAGCTACGGGCACCAGGCCTGGAAGCTGTATTTTATATGCATAGACTTTGAAGATTGGTACATCTTCCTGATGAAAAAATCTACTTGTAATTACGCAATTTTCTTTTAAGGTCACCATATTTTTTTTAATGCAGTCTGCTTTAAAATTAACATAGCCACAGCTGCCTTTTCATCATTGTCTGAAAGGTATATTTTTTCATTCTTTTCTTTAACAAAAAAAGATTTATTGAGATATAATTCATATACCAAATAAGCAGCACCTTTAAATTTTATAATTCAATGATTTTTAATAAGTTCTCAGCATTGTACAATAGTCACTGAAATCTAATTTTAGAAATTTTTAACCTTCTCTCCTCAAAATTATCCATCCTTTCACTTAAACACAGTGCCATGTGAGTTGTATTCAGCTCACACCAGTTCTGAGCCCAGGGCCTTGTGAAGCCTGGAAATCTGATAGATGGGCAGAAGGTCCCCAGTACACCTGCACACTGCTCATTTTCACGGTCTTCACTGTCAGTCACCACATGTCCCCACCTCCTGCACCTGCTCCAGCTGGAGTGCGCCACCCTTGCTGGACAGTGTTCTCTGATCACAGCGTCCCTGCACACTTCCCCCGCGTGTGTGCCTGGCAGCATGCAGCAAGGTGACGGAGTCCCACAGACTGAGGGGCGTGATTCAGAGGGCATCACCCACAACCACCCAAGGGCCAGTCCAGGGCCATCTGGATACTTATAGAAGGACAAAAGACTCAATTCTCAGGAACAAATTCAATAAGTATGTCGTGAGTCACGTACAGCTCACATGGCGTGCAATGCAAAAATTGATTGCAGTGCCACACGAGTGGCATAGAACTCTTGCACAGAAAAAAAATACAAAATAACAAATCTTTCATTCAATTGGAAAGGACTGTTTTGTTTTTGAAATTGTTATTCTATTTTTGTAATAAAACACTATGGTCTCAAGGAAAATTATCTTTCCTAGCAGCAATGTATTAGTGTATCTGTGTTTGAATATGTAGTGTAAGATTTTTGTAGGCAGCATTCAGACTGGTTTATTTCTTGTTATCTGATCTGACAACCTTTAGTCAGACAATTTCTGTTTAGGGTTATTGATGTGATGGAATTTATTCTCAGCAGTTTTGTTATGTGTTGTTTGTCTCCACCATTTTTATTCTTTCATTTCCTTTCAGTGGCTTCTTGGGGTTATTCTAAGACTTTCTACTATCCATTTTGATTTCCCTATATGTGTCTTAGTTATGAGTCTTTGTATGTATGTTTTGGGGGTGACTTCAGTGAGTATAACATACGCACACCCACTTTCACTCTATTTCTGGTCAGCTGTGTTGACCCCTTCACCCTCCTGGACTGGCCTTTACTTTGTGGTTGTCAAATGTGCTGTGTCTGTGTTTATGGAAACCTCCCAGGAAATGGCATAACTCCTGCTTTCAACAGTCATACAGGGAGGAAAAATGGTTGGGAAAAACACCAGTATTTACCATTTCTGTTGCTCGCCTTCGTTCCTGAAGTTCTGAGTTTCTGTTTGGTCTCATTTCCCTTCAGCTGGGGAAGGTCTCCCTTGAGCATCCTATGCAGAGCAGCCCTAAGTCTTCCTAGTTCTCTCTAGTTGAAACATTCTCCAAGTCCTGATACTTCTCTTAATTTGCCTGCTTTTTTTGCTTTTCCTTTTCTGATTCCTTAGATAGATGTTTTGTATTTTCTCCAAAGTTTTTAGTTGTAATAAATGAGAGAATTAAGGTGCAATAAGCTTAGTCCAATTTGGCCAAGTTTATGTATTAATTCCACAAAAATGTATTATGTTAAGATAGCCAAATTCTTACCTTCAACGTTTGTACTCTTATTGTGTTGTTCAAGGACATATTTTTTAAGAAATTTTTTAAAAGATGGGCAGTGCCCGTGGCTCAGTGAGTAGGGCGCCGGCCCCATGTACTAGAGGTGGTGGATTCAAACCCAGCCCTGGCCAAAAACTGCAAGAAATTTTTTAAAAGAAAAAAATCTTTTTTACACATCTGCCTGCTCTAAAGATATCTTCATATATGTATTTATATCAAGTTTAGGTTTGCATTCTTAGATTTAGAAACTTAGGCTACCTGAACTTTATTTTTGAGAATGGTGTAAGTTAGGTATGTAATTTTGCATATTTTTGGACAGAAAACAGTTATTCCATATTTTTAAAACATCTTCTCATGCCGCTGACATCCTCCTGATACTGAGTGTGTTGTCAGAAATGGACTAGTCCAATAGCTGGGCGTTGTGGCGGGCGCCTGTGGTCCCAGCTACTCGGGAGGCTGAGGCAAGAGAATTGCCTAAGCCCAGAAGTTGGAGGTTGCTGTGAGCTGTGATGCCACTGCACTCTACAGAGGGTGATAAAGTGAGACTCTGTCTCTACAAAAAAAAAAAGAAATGGCGTATTCTCCACGTTTACCTGTAAGGTGCCAGTTTCTTCTATAATATCACTTTCTTCTTCGTGGCCTTTCTCCAGTACCCCGCCCAAAATAATCACTTGTCACTGTAACGTTGCTCCCATAACTCTGTATCTTTCATGCAATTTTTTGTTATATTATAATCATGGGTATGTATATCCAGCAGACTTGAGCTTATGGAAAATACATTGAATGTGTCTCAATTATTTTTGTATTCCAAACACAAAGTACTCAATAAATTGCAAACTCAATTTGTCAAACAGTGGCAACCACAGAAGAATTAACAGAAGCAGACTGATATATTATTCCCTGACTTAAAAAAAAATGTTAATTTTGTTCTATGTAAAAACATATCAATGAACTTTGTAAATGGGATCACAGGCAGTTGCTTCACTGGCTGGAGGATATTAAAGTGAAGTGACATTTTATATGATGATTGGCTTCTAAAGTTGTATAATTTGAAAGTCACATGCCATGAAAATGACTCTGTAGGATTCCTGATATTGCTCATAAAGAACAATGTGCACGGTTTTAGTGCATATAACTCTGTTCAGTTATGGGCGTGCATGTGTAAGTGATACATAAAACAACTTAACGTATAGAATAATATACATCTAGTGTTATGAATTCTAAGAGAGTAGATTGCATAAAATTGCATTTTCTGAGGTTCATTTATTCATATGTTCACAAACGTTTATTGCAGGCTCGCCGTGCCAGGCACTTTGGGACACCTTAGTCTACAGAGCAAGTATCTTTTCCCTCATGGAAGTTAAATTCTAGCTTGGGAAATCAAACAATGAGCAGTATTTAAGTGAAATGTATATTTCAGTAGAAGGTATAAAACATGTGGAAAGAAGAAAGTATAACAGCAGGTAAGCAGAATGGTTGGACTGAGAAAGGTTGGGTTGAGTTGCAGTTGGGCAAAGATAAAGTAAGGAAGTCGAGGTTCCCCACACCAACATCAACGGGAGCATTCCAGGCTGAGGGATCAGCCCGGCCCCTAGGATAGGGACAGGCCTGAACAGCAAGCTGGCCACTGGGGCTGGAGGGAATTAACTCAGCTGGTTACAAGATGTTAAATGAAGTTGAAATTACTATTAGTTATAAATGTCAAGCGTAGCAAAGGGAAACTTGTCAGTGATAAACTGCAGCAAGAGGCTAAATACTACATATAAAATACCAGTTATGACTGCATTGTATTATGACTTTCTTCAAAATAGTCTCACTAGGTTTGGCATCTTGGGTCTGTTCAGAGTCTAAGTAAAAGGTAAACGTTTGTCTTTTCTGCAAGTGGAAAATACTAAGTCTGCCTGGATAGACCCTGGTCCCCAGATTCCCAGAATGAGTACTGGGACTGAGTCTCACTGATGGTGACAGTCATCACAGCAGTTTTACACAAACAGTCTATCAAATAAGAGGAAGAACGAAGTGCAGAAGGCAGACACAACAAAGTGGAGTATGTTCCAGAGAGGGAGAGGAAAGGATTGGTCTCCACGAGGGGATCAGCTCACTAGTTTATCCCACCTTTCTCCTGGCATGATGGTTGGGTTGTGGTTTTCTGCCTTTGGGGTGATTGACAGGTTGGGCTTATAGACTAGATTATGTCACAGTTTTAATTAGATGGTAATGAGCTCTAGGTCAATTGCAGATCACTAGGAACTTTTACTATGAATGTTCCCATGGGGAATAGTTTCTAACTGCAACTTGGTCCCTACTCCCTGCCCTTAGCCACCTCCTTGCCACCTGTTTACTGCCCTCCAGACCTAACAGAAAATATTAGATATATATCTCAATTTCTGCTCAAAACCCTGGAGAATTGGAATAGAGATTCCAGAGAAGCTGGGTCCCAAATTTCCTAATGATTTTGAACAAATTTCTAGCTAAAAACCAAAAAGATTCCCATTGTGCTGACAGAATCAACTGACATTGATGAAGGAATGTACTTTATGACCTTGGCAGACCTAGGTGGCCCAACTCCTTTCTGATTTTTAGGATGACATTATTATTTGAAACTGTCATTTTGTACTTCTGACTGTTTCTAAAACAGATGAACTGTTATATTAGAAATAAGTGTCATGAAATCAATGATATAAGAAGCCTAAATTTTGGAGCCCAAGTGGATTTCAGGTAATATTTACTATTTTCAGAAAGAACACTTTATTAAAAATATTTGCTTTTATTACCATTTTGAAAAGATGTTTGGAGAACATTTAGGGATCTAAAAATAGACCTGCCATTCAATCCTATAATTCCTGTACTAGGTACATATCCAGAAGACCAGAAATCACATTGTAACAAAGATATTTGTACCAGAATGTTCATTGCAGCCCAGTTCATAATTACTAAGTCATGGAAGAAGCCCAGGTGCCCATCGACCCACAAATGGATTAATAAATTGTGGTATATGTATCCCATGGAATATTATGCAGCCTTAAAAAAGATGGAGATTTTACCTCTTTCATATTTACATGGATGGAGCTGGAACATATTCTTCTTAACAAAGTATCTCAAGAATGGAAGAAAAAGTATCCAATGTACTCAACCCTACTATGAAACCAAGTTATAGCTTTCATGTGAAAGAATTATAACCCAAGAATATGGGGAAAGGGGAGAGAGAGGGGAGGGGAGAGAGGAGGTTGGGTGGAGGCAGGGTAATCGGTGGGACCACACCTACGGTGCATCTTACAAGGGTACATGTGAAATATACTAAATGTAGAATATAAATATCTTAACACAATAACTAAGAAAATACTGTGAAGGCTATGTTAACCAGTTAGGTGAAAATATTTCAAATAGTATATAAAACCAGCACATTAAACCCCATGATTGCATTAATGTACACAGCTATGACTTATTAAAAAAAAAATCCCAATAAGACATATTCCAAAGAACCATATAAATATATTTGCTTTCATGTTTTACATGCTTTAAAAAAATCTTATCTCTTTTCCTTCTTAATCCTTACTGACATGTTTTTCTTTTCTCTAGCATTTGTACTCACATGATTTTCCCTGACAGTGTCTTAAAATCACAGTAAGTGACCACATAGTGGCAATGGCAGATGTGCAGCCAAATCCATTTCTTCTTCAGCATGTAGGATGCAGGGAGCTTCCCCCTCCCCCCCACAGTGCTCAGCCATCATGTGACTGAGACTAGCCAATGGGAAGGGAGCTCTAAGTGACAGTGCCCCATCTAAGCATGGCCCTTTCAAATCTTCGTGCTTGACTTTTTGTAACATTTCCCATCCCCAAACTGGACACAGAATCCTCCAAGACTCAAGAAGAGGCCAGGTACATTTATGGTAACATAAAAGGTCTTCGATTCATGAAATTCTGGCCTCTGTATGAGCAAGAAACATATCTCTTGTGCCAAGCCACTGGTACTTGTGGCTTGTCTATTTCAGCACTTTGTGACCCCAGCTGGCCCCTCTTTCTTGTGTATTTAACTTAGGATTTTATTGTTGCTGCTGAATGTTAACTATTTTTAGAACCTAACAAAGTTTAGCCTCTATCATTTGGCAATCCTTATTCTTTAAGATATCAAAAATTATGCCAATTTGTATAGTTCAGTGATAGAATTATTGGAATATTGCTTATCAGAAATTTTAATACAAAATAATGATCAGCAGTGCGTCCACCATTCCACACTCTCTTCACACCCTCTCCCTTCTATATGTATAAAGTTTATAACTCATAAATTAATGAACTTAATTTTGCTCAGAGAGATAGTCAATTCCCTACAACTAATTTGGTACCATGAAAGATAGAAATATTTTAACATTTTCAGGATCTTTCAGTTTATTTAGTGATTATAAAGAATGAGTGACTCTGGCTGGTACCCACACTCTGAAGGGGGAATCAAGGTTGAGGACAGAAAGGGCACTTTCCTTACCTGTGGTCCACAGTGTTGTTAATCGATGCCCCTTCCCAAATTATAGCTGATGTTTTAAAATCCACTTGGACCAGGTTCTGTTCACAGCCAGTTTCATAACATTCTTAATTATATTTAGTAGTGGAAAAGATGTTTTGAGAAATTAATAAATTATGAGGTAAGAGTGTCCTGCAAAACAACGTAAGGTAAGGTTCTGCATAAAGGAATGTTTTGGGCACTGTCCATGGCGATGCCGACCCTCGCTCCCTCACGCTCACCTGCCTTCTGCCCTTTCCTCATTACTCACAACTTTATCGTCCTCGTTGCAAAGTCAGCACTGAAATCCCACACCCCATCTCACAGGGCTTCTCTCTCTTGTGGTTTTGTAATTGTAAATATAGACATGAACACGGCAGGAGTATTCCTCCTCCCAGTCCCAAATGGCACTTCTTCTTCTGGGCCCTCTCCATCCTCTTCATCCAAATCTTTTCCCAAATCCCAATGGCCATTTTGTCTTAGAATGAGTTGGGTCCCCCCTATGATCCAAAAGGGGCAATCACATCCATCAGTTATTAGACTAGTCATGCTATCCTGTCTTGTGAAATTCTGGGATTTGAGTCTCGTCTAACTAAGTTTGTGTATATATGTCCTGTTGTTCAGTTTGAATGGAGACCTCTGGGGAGAGCAGGTTGCCTTTGATGTATCTTGTGGAACCTGCCACAGTGCTTTCTACTTTCACAGTCATTTAGAGCACATTTGTTAATTGGCGGGCAGGGAAAGCTTACCGGAAGGCAGTGTGATGAGTGCACACAAAGCCTGGCTGGTCTCAATGTACTTGAATTAGCAGTGTGACTCTACCACTTAATAGTCAAGCAACTCTGGTGAATTTCCACCCCTGTGAAATGAGGCTGATAATATCTCACCTGCTTATTCCACAAGGTTGTATCTGCCAGAATGACCACACGTGGAGAAGTTTCAAAGATCTAAAGTGATAGTATGAAGACATTAGAGAAGGGCTTGGAAGCCTCAGAGGATTTCATCAGACAGAGGGGTTTATTCTTGGACACACAAAGTGGGACTGTTATAGGGAAGAGAAATAGAATTAGAGGGTGTGTTCTGCATATAAAGTTGAGTTGGAATGTAGTTTGTGTGAGGATGGATGATACGACGGCACAATAATCAGTGTGGCCAAAAATAACAGAACTTTCTCCCAGCATATGGGCCTGACTGTGTCTAAGCATTTTGAACAAGATTTGTGAACAAGCAAATAATATACATGGAATTTTTTTCTCTAATGTACTGTAATGCCAGTACATTAACTGGCATCCATTATACTTCTTGATGTTTGGAATAAGCCTTTCATATTATCCCAAGAAAAATATTTTAAAGGGAATTCCAGTACTCTTATTTTCTGTGTTTCTAATGTAAGAGATTTGTGTTTTCCATGTATTCCCTGCATCTGTATCCTGCTATTATGTCTTCACTGTAAACACACTCCAAATATGTCTTACTGATTTGTGCTGAAACTACTAGTTGCTTACACTGATACTGCTAGATGAATTAAAAGAAAATAGTTCATATAAAATCCATGTCCTAACTAATTAATTTCACAAATTAATTGTACTGCATGATTTGTAGTATGATCATAAATTTCTATTTTATAGATTTCAGTTAATATGGAGAAATATATACAGTCACTCATTATAGGCCATTTTTATTAATAACTATGAATTGAGGAGTTGAAATCAGCTGACAAATGCAAATAAAAAAGTACTTAAATTATATTTAATGTGTTCCAATATAATCTCACTTATTATAAAAACAAAGAAGACATTGATTTTTTTTTAAAAGCATCAAAATAAGGTAGTAAATTTAAATTCTCTCTCTTCCTCTGTCACCTCCGTTCAGAACTAGCTAGTGTCTTGTTTGCAATACAACTTTTAACATGCCTTTTAAAGAATATTTTTCTTTTTATTTAAGTCTGAGGCAACAAAGAAAAGAAAATCCCAAGAATGAACTTAATTAGGTTGTTGGATAAATGATATTTCTGGATTAGGAAGACCAACTCTTTTCCACCTAAACCACAGATACTGTTTTCGCTTTCAGAAATTTATCTTAAATTTTTAGAAGTACAGGAGCAGTCAACTCTTTAATCAAATACTTTTTTAAAATGACATTTTATTTATGCTACATCTTTAAGATTTATTTAGGTAGACCTTCCTTTCATGCACTGTGTTTTTCAAATTTCATTTTTTCACTTTTTCTCCCCTCCAACATCTTGTTAGCACAGAGTGGAAATGGGATTTGCATTTGAAACACTAATATTCACTATTCAGTCAGCCAAGACACTTCCTTCTTTTAATTTCCATAAATGTCAGTAAATGCCTCTTTTCACCTTTGGGTGAACAGTCGATAGAAAAATCAATTCTGTGACAAATGAACAGCAACATGATTTTACTTAAGAATTATTTAACAAAGGCCATTTTTATCCTTGAAGGGAAAGACTTAAGTTAAAAATCAGCAGCAAATCTGTTAATTTACATCAATTAAAATTCACAGAAAGGCATAGCCATAGGAAGGGAAGAAAATTTATATCTTTTTTTCAATTAGTTCCTCTCATAGAACTTACAATGGCATAATAGGAAATTATTGGAAATTAATAGATACATATATAATAAACCACCTTAAGCCTTGAGACCATGTTGTATTTCCCTCCAGCTTATGAAGGATTTAGTGTCTTGTAACCTGGAAAATTAGTTAACTAATTATAAATGTCTTACTTTAGAGAAAGAACTTACATGAACTCAATTTTCTTTTCTTTTCTTTTTTTTTTTTTTTGAGATAGAGTCTCACTATGTCTCCCTTGGTAGAGTGCTGTGGCTCACAGCTCACAGCAACCTCAAACTCTTGGGCTTAAGTGATGCTCTTGCCTCCGCCTCCCGAGTAGCTGGGACTACAGGCACCTGCCACAATGCCCGGCTATTTTCTGTTGCAGTTGTCAATGCTGTTTAGCCGGCCCGGGCAGGGTTTGAACCCACCAGCTTCCGTGTATGTGGCTGGCGCCATAACCACTATGCTATGGACGCTGAGCCTACATGAACTCATTTCATCAAATTCTCTTCACATCTGAGTGTTACCTCCTAGGTCTCGGGAAACACAAGTATGAGTAGGGGAATGGAAATACAAATTAACGAGACTGGATGACAAAGTAAAATCAATTTGTAACCCCGTACTGAGTTGTCGAGGTAGTAACCAGTATCTTAAATAACATTGTTATTGTCTAAGGATTACTGTTCCTGTGAAGGAATCTTCTTGTTGAAAACCAGAATGGAAGAGATTTTGTGTGAGGATGAGCATCCTAGCCATAGGGAAGTGAGTTTGGAGTTGGATCATGATTATTTAGGTATCTGCCTGCGCGCGCTGGGAGCTCGAAATGTTGGGTGTCCAGAGGCGTCCATGCTTACGGAAGGCAAATGGCTTAGCTTTCCCCTCATGCATTCCTTCCTTAAAAGCAGAAAGGAGAACATGGTGGTGTTACAGGTGCCACCCTGGCTGTGTTCAAGGCTGTATATGAAAAATGCTGGCCGCCCTGCGTGCAGCCCGCTGCAGCAGCCTCCCTCGCTCTGAAGTGGGTCCGTTTGTCAGGTTCGGGGGCAGGGGTGTCACGTTTCCCAGCTTTCTATAAACTGTAACTTTCTGCTTTCTCCTTATCGGGTGGCCCCCAAGCCCTGAAGCTTTCAGATCTCCTTTGAATGATACATTTAAAAATAAACAGTGCAGAATATCTCACAAATATCTTACTAGATTTAACTTGGTTTTGAAAGACATTTACACTGACAGAAAGCCTGTGCCCTGATCTAAAAGCCTGGGTTTTGTGCCTGTCATAGACTAGTACCATTTTTCCATGCCATCCAAAATTAATAGTTCTGGGTATATTATAAGTTTATTTGATCTCTTAAGCCTAAAGCATTGCATTCTTTGGCCACCGGGAAGTCTATGGTGACTGTCCCCCGTCTCAGGGGCCCCTCCTGCCAGCCATTCACACCCACTTAGGCGTGTCTGAGCTCACAGCAAGTAGTGGGTATGGGACCACCCACACCCTGTGGGATTTCAGAGCAACAGAGCATTTTTAATAAGTTCCCAGGGCTTTCTAGTGTTTGAAAGGGTTTTAGCTGAATCTGTGAAATGCGAAATACATCTCACATATTTAAGAATTCATTCAGAGTCCACCTGGCATTGCTTGAAGCCTTTCTCTTCTGTTCTCTTTCCCAACCGATGGAGGTAAGGTGTCCATTCACCCCTAAATTATAAAATAAATAAATAAATAAAACCCACACGTTTAATTTATTTTATGATAACATTTCTCTCTTCTCTGGAACATGGTCCAGGCATTCATATGCTTATGCCATTTAAATTCTCTGAGCAAATACACTGGCTGCTTTGTGCTGGGCAGAGATTAATTTACTCATTTTGGACTCTAAAGGACACCATAGTCATGTCAAGCAGTGACCAGTTCTACTCACGTGGACCGGTTCATTTCTTCAACTAGCAAAATACATATACATGATCCTTTTTAAATGAAAAAAAGAAAAATCTCCTAGACCTTTACTATGTCTTAAATTATTTTATGACAATGTTAATTGAATGTGTGCATACACGGTGTTACATAAAGTATCTGTATCCTTTTGGCTCTCATTACAGCTGTAAAACTAAATTTGCCAGTGAGTAGAATAAAAACTGATGAAAGAAAAAAAAATTGAAATTCACAACATTCATGTTAAGTGCAAGATTTTGTTTCACTAAAACAATATGTCTGTTGAAAACCTGAGTATTTTACTGACTCTGCAGCCATCAGCCTCTGTCACTCCCATCATACGGGCCGTTGGTTAACCAGAACACTATCTGAACTGCTGCTCAATTATTGAATCTACCCTACTCTATAATATCATTTAGTTTTTCTTAGAGGAAAAAAAATGTTTGCCTGTTTACCATTAATGTACAATAGTATAAAAATATTACTTGTGTCAAACTATTTGTAAATAAAAAGCAACAAAACAGTATCATTGAGCACTAGCTTGAAAGGTAGATATTCAGATGATTCAAAGAAAAATTACATTACTCTTTTAAAATGTCATGAAAATATAAATGCAAAACATTTTAAATTGTCCAGAAAACTTGAGGACCCCTGATAATACAAGCCCCAATTTCAGAAACATTAAATTCAAGATTGCTTAAGTAGCTCAGTAAAATCTGCTTATGTTCTTTTTATCTTACCCCTAAAATTCATAAAATGCCTAAACTTTTCATCCTTTTTCTTTCTACACGACTTTCTTTAGTTTTAAATCACATATAAATCATAGTTATGTTTTTCAGTATTTTGAGAGTTTTTTCTTAATAATAAAGGAAGAAATAATGTTATATTTTCAAAGGGCCATAAATTTTGAGAAGGGCTTTCATATAGCATAATTGAAGGTAGCGGTCAGGATGATCATAATTCAGCAGCACTTCGAGATTTCCTCCTGTCCAAGGCTAACGATGCTGAAATCCCAGCACCCTGTGTGTTCTGCTCCATTGCTTGTTCAGGCTGCGCTCTCAGTAGCCCACACGTGGACTCGGTCAGTCCTCGCTGACTCAGCATGCAGTAGAGAACTACTGCGATCCCACTTTGCAGGTGGGGGGACTGGCGAGTGCTTGTTCAGGTAACAAGTAGGTGGCAGGTTAGGGATTCCAGTCCCCACAACCTATCGCCAGAGCCCAGGGTTTCCAACTGCACTGTCTCTGCTCAGAAAATCTTCACATTCCTTTTGGGGTTTGTCATTCCACATTAAGGAATGAAGTTCAGAGTCTTTCCTGTCACCTACTTGCATCGAGTTCCATGGAAATCCCCTTCCCTGCCTTTTCTTTTCCCCTTCTACAACTGGTTAGTTAGGTGACAGTCTCATTTCTTAAAATTCTTATCAACTATTCCATCCCCTGAAGCTTCTTCAGATCTTACCCTTTCGCAGGTAAGTAGTTTGAAAAGAAAAGAACTTCCTCATTTGGTCCCGCTCTGTCTCTGTGCTGTCTGTAACAAGACACATGCGTGTTCTACTCCCCTAAAATTGCCTTTGAAAGCAGGGCATTTGTCATGCTCATGGGCACAGGGTACCGAGCACGGAGGCAGAACAGTGTACACCGGAGGTCTGTAGATGTGACAGCTTTCTACCCTCCTAATTATAACACTTCCTTCTGGTTCTAAATGTAATGCTTTTCGTGTACAAAGACCATTATATAAAACATTCCAGAAAATAAAGTAAATCTGTGACTACTTATCTGAATGGGGTAACGGAACAATATGGGGTAAAGATAAACCTTTTAAAGCAATGGAAAACATGTTAAAAGCTAAAAGATACCAATATGGCCTCCTTAATATCATATCAGCCAATCAGGAGAAATTTTCCCCAGAGTGAAGCCAGCAGCCTCCAAGCTACATTGCCAGCAGTATCTCTTTCTGAAAAGAAGTGATTTCCTTTCAATACCAAAATGAGAGCTTTTATTACAAAATCATTAATGCTTTTTTTAATGGTAATATTTAATTTTTTATGAACTATCAAACAATGGTAAAGGAAAACATGACTGGTTTTGTGGTTACCACTGGGATGTAACATTTAAAGGTTGGATGAAAGTTGATGTAGGTGTTTTTACAGTGTTGAATAGTATTTTAAACATTTTAGTTGCTTATACCTTACTGGTTCACCATTTAAATAGCATTTTATAGTTGCATTTATTTTTTGTTCTAAATGCTCTTTATGACAACTATGATTTTTGCATTTCACAATCTTCATAAATATAAGAAATATAAATAAATCACATTTATATTTTATAAGTAACATTTTTAGTCAGGAAATCCTGGCTTGTACTTCTCATCTTCTGTTGACCATTTCACACATCAGAATTTTAAAACACCTTCTAACCTTTGCTATGTTGAAGGTAGTCGTCTATCATATAATTCTGCACAGAATTCTAACCTTCATTTAGGAAATAACCTCTGGGGCAGCACCTGTGGCTCAAAAGCATACGGCACCAGCCCCATATGCTGGAGGTGACAGGTTCAAACCCAGCTCTGGCCAAAAACAGCAAAAAAAAAAAAAAAGAAAGAAAGAGAGAAATAACCTCTAAAAAGTATTTTTTTAATGAAGATCAATAAAATTAATATTTTAGAATCTCTTTTAGGCCATTCTGGCAACGACCCTTATACACCTAGCAGATTTTACTTGATAGCTATTAATCTCTAAGAAAATAAGGATGGTTCCATGGGATCTCTGAATTAAAGTGCTTATTCTGAATGTCACTCAATTGTTGCAAACATGAGTCAAATTTTTCCTCAAGGAACCATGAAAGCTCTTGAGTTCTGTACTTGCAACATTATTCAAAACAAATATTCTCACTAAGACAAAGCTTTCTAATGGTGTGTCTGCACCAGATTTACCTTTTATAACGTAATCGGGAATGCAGATATTTTAAGTACAAACTGAGAAGCTTTGAAAGGGAAGAAAACATTTCTTTTTTCCTAAAAAGGGAAGCAACGACTCAGGGTACTTGGGACTGGTCTTGTCAAAGTGCCTCCTGACAAGCCTGATCCAGACCCACGGCCGCTGAAAGGCACTCTCAGCAGACGGGCTGCCTCTCTGCTTCCCTGGACTGACTCAGTCTTCCCGTCTGTTCCTGCCATGATGCTTCTGCAGAGGGTTGCACCTAGTGTATTTTTGGCCATTATGAAAAACTGCTGGAAAGTGTTTAGGATTTAGAAGAAATCTGAAGGAGATATGTTTTGTGGTTGGTGTAAGGATGGAGCTGTGTGGTCTCACAGGCAGAGAGCATCAGGGTGAACACGCATAAGCCACACGGCCAGTAAAGGGCAGCACCGACCACTGGGTCGAGATGTGGAGACTGTTTATCTCGTTTTTATGCTTTCCTCTTTTTCATTGTTAGGAATTAATTGGTCTCTATAGCCTCTTCTCTACCTTTCTTGCCTGTTAGATTAACTGAGTATTTATTATTGTACTTTTTTCTTATATTAACTTTTTGATTCAATGTTCCACCTACCCTTTTAGTATTTTCACTAGAAGGTAAAACGTGCATCCTCAACTTTCTGCCTCCTAACAGTTCTGATTGTTTTTACCACTTTCCTGATTTCCAAGAACCTTAGGATGTCTAAACCCTATTTAATCCCTCCTGGGTGTGCAGTCGCTGTGGGCATGCATTTGTTTTCTTGATATAATTTAAAGTCTATGAGACATTCCAAGCACATAATTTATACTTACCCAGGAGTTCACTAATTCCAGGCTTCATAATTCTGTCTTAAATTTCCACTTTTCTATCTGGGATTATTTCCTTTCACCCTAAAAAATTCTTAATTTTGCCTTCCTATTAGTACAAGACTTACAGTAACAAATGCCCTCATTTTCATTGTCCAGAACATCTTTCTTTCATTTTAACTTTTGAGGGCTACTTTTATTGAGTACAGCATGGTGGGTTGAATCATCTTCTTGCAATAATTGAAGCTGCACTTCATCGATGTCCGGGTTCGAGTCTTTCCAGGAACAATGCAGCTGCCGCTGTCATCACGGCTCCTCACCGAGCCTCAGTGGAGAAGCAGCCTGCTTCCCTGCCTCACTTCTCTTCCCACCCTCATGCTTGATCTCCCTGTGCTTCGGACTGAGACACCTTTGTTTCATGGCACTGAGGATGGCACAGGTCCAGTCCTGCCTTTCGGGACTCCAGCCTCACACTTCAGCCTTGGGCCCCCCCAGCTTCAGAATCTAGCAAGTGATTGGGAGAGGAGGTGTGCCGTGTGTGTGAGTCTGTCACCTCCCCTGGTGGAGTCTCGCTTCGGAAGCACTTCTATTTGCAGGGATCTCCTTCTGCATTTTTATCTGCTTTGGCCTAAGATACCAGTCACCCCTCCAGTGGAAAAATTCCAGGCATGTCCCTGATGAAAATGGATGTTCATTTGAGGATCCCAAGTTTCCAAAGGGTTTCTCTAGTCCCGTGCACCTGCAGAGTGTCAGAAAGACTCTCCAGGCCTGCAGAAGAACTCACAGTTGACAAATGCCCGCAGAAGAAAAAAAAGCAGCTGGTAATTATCAGTTCATCTCAGAAAGCTTTGCTCCCTGTGGAACTTTCTGCATTTGGCAGGACTTTCTGGTCTTTTAAAAGTACGATTTTTGTTATTTTCTTTAAAAAATTTTTACAATGGCAGTAGTAAGCTGCTGCAACCTACTTCTTCCTCTGTGGGACTGGGAGTTCCCAGCTTTGTTTCCTAAATAAATGAATAAGAAGTTGTGTCCTTTTTAGGAAGGATGATATCTCAAGAAAGCTTTGGGAAAATACTCATGTGAGATGGCACAGGTACTCTTCTGTCAGTGGAGTGTTCTCCCCTAAGAGTAAGTCCATTCGCAGCATTTGCCCAAGATCTGCGCTGCCCACTGCACGTGTGCCGAGCGCACGCACGGACACTGCGCATGCGCAGAGCCGAGACACAGGACACTGCGCATGTGCAGAGTAGACGGCGGGGGTTGGCTGTGCCCACACGGCACGTGACCGTGAGCGCGCTCCTGGGGAGACGTACAGATATCGCTAAAGTTTCTATTTAGAAAAGGAGAGGGGAAGCCCGGGCAGGGCATGCTGGTTCCTAGGCTCTGTCAGAGGAGGGTGACAGTGGTTGGGTCACGGGTAAGCGGCCGGAGTAACAGTTCAGAGCCGAGACTCGGAGCCGGAAGGCTGGGTTTCGTCACTTTCCATTTTCCCTTTGCCGGACTGCTCAGTGCCTCAGTTTCCTCACCTGTGAAGCAGTAGCGCCGACTTTCCAGGAACCGAAGCGTTAATGCCCGTAGGGTAGTTAGGAAGGCCGGCGCACCCGGCCCCGCCTCCCCGCCCAGCGGCTGCGCCTGCGCAGCGGGACGTCCCCGTTCCCGTCTGGTGCCGTCGGGGCACCTGCGCGGGGCCCTCTGCTCCGTCCAGCGCATGACTCGCAGAGATAGCAGCAAGGGACCAGCAGCCACAGCCTTCTCATCCCCCATGGCTATCTCTGAATTCAACTTGACAGATTCCTTTTCTGAATAATCAGCTCCACAACTCAAATTAAGGATGCTAAGTATGTGACTTTCATCCCTTCAACACCGTCTCCTTGATTCCAGCCTTTAAAATCCTCCGCCTCGGTCAATAGTAGGCTCGGGTGTTGGTTTTAGAGCTGGAACCGGAACACCACCTCGCCCCGGCTGCATTCGGGTGACCATTCCCTCCGTAAGAGCCCTGTCAGCCACCCATATTCTGCTTCATTTTTTGTTTTAATAGAGAGGGTCATGATGAGGTGGGAGTAGTACTAGAACAGGGGTTGGATGGTAGGATGATGACTTTTCCCCAAATTCTCCCCAGTGTTTCCAGAATCCCACCTTTTTCAAAAACTAGCATATTTACTTAGAATTGCCAGGAAATAATAGACGACTGCAGTGTCCAGACGTTACAGATGATTAGCTGCTGGCAGAGACACATAACCTATGTCCTGCTGTGCCTGCTGCAGTCAGGAGGCTCCCCGTAACCTGGGTGCTGCTGTGACCGCTGCAGTCAGGGGCTCCCCGTAACCTGGGTGCTGCTGTGCTCTCTGCAGTCAGGGGGCTCAGCTCTGGCTCCAGGCACCCCAGGGAAGAGGGTTCAGCCAGTACGATTCCACTTTTTGGTAAGTGTCCTGCAAAAGCCCATGAAGTTCCCACCTTTGGGGGCTGCTGATTGGAGACGGGGCACAGTTGATAGTTTAGCTCATTGTTGAGCTTTGCTGCCACAAAAGCAGGCATGCGGCCGACACCCCAAGAAGGCAGCCGGCATTCTCAAGCCTCAACTGGTTTGCCTTCAATGAGCTGTTGGGTATTCTCGTGGCTGTCTGGGGCAATGCCTAACACTTGGAAATAGCGTGATGTAGTTCTCTGTTAAATTGCCCATGAATGGGCCTTCTCAAGGAGGGCTGCATCGCTGGGTTCCCGCCTTGTGGTCTGCAGTGGGATCCTGCTACCCTCATAGCAGTGTGCGTTGATTTCTGGACGAGTGAACAGCTCCTGTTAGCAGGAGAACATCTGTTACAGACACAACTGAGAGAGAGGATGTGAGGTGTCATGGGCAGCCGGCAGCAGCAGAGGGCGGAGGGCAGGCACTGGCTTCTCACTTGGACCATGTGGAGGTACAGAGCACACCGCCCTCCCTGCTTCCAGGTGCTCTGCTGCCATCGTCGCCTCCCTGCACAGCTGACCTGGGCCGGTGACACCGTCTCCAGAGGCAGCAGAGCCTGGAGCTTTGCAGAAAGTGCTGTCTCTCCCCAGCGCAGTCTGGCCTCCCTGCCCGCCTCCGGTGCGGCTGGCCTGGCCACACGCACTCACAGCATTTGGTGCTCCTTTTCCTTCTCTCCTTCCCACAGGTCATCCACCAGCTGAGGCTCTCCGAGAACGAAAGCGTGGCCCTACAGGAGCTGCTGGACTGGAGGCGGCATCTCTGCGAGGAGAGGCAAGGCTGGCAGCAGCTCCTACGCCGGGCGGAGCCCAGGGCGCCGCCCCCGCCGCCCTGCAAGAAGCCCACGGTGCTGAAGAAGCCGGAGGGGGCCGCCTGCAACCGGCTGCCTTCTGAGCTCTGGGATAGCGGCATGTGATGGGGCCTGAACTGCAGATGCGCCAAACAAAGCTGCCTACTGACTCCAGGCTGCTCCTCAGAAGGCTGCCTCTGACATCGGCTGGGTCCTCAGCCACGCGTGGACCCCAAAAAGCACAGGACACTGCCGCCAAGTACAAGAGCCCCCCTGTGTGTGTGTGCGCGCGCGCGCGTGCGTGTTCCCCCCATTCTGCGGCGATACACTGACTTTCCGGCTCCACGTTTATAGGGCCAGGCCACTCCTGGGTAGCAACAGGAAGCCCGGGAACAGTGTGGACGGCGTGAGGGAGGACAGAGGCGCCGTCCACGCACACTCTGTACAGTTGTTTCTATAGCTCGACAATATGTTTACTGCACTTCCAATGGTTTTATTATAATACAGTATACGAGACATATATTTTATTTCTTCGTAGGTGCTTGTGTTTTGCTGGAGTTACATACCTGATAATTATTTACATGTTTATGACTGTATTTTATAACTTTATGCAACTGGTGGTGCTCCCTTTCTTCAAAATACAAATTTTTAAAACTCATTTCTATTTTCTTTTTCCTCTACACGTTTTCCTTTAACTGAAGGTACCTAAAGATCTCGAGACTGCTGTTTAGCTTCACCATTGTCAGCCCTTGCACAATGTGGATGGAGCCCCATGTTGTAGATTTTCTTCTTCAGTCGGGAGGAAGTTCTTCGTCCTGTATTTCTGGATGGGTGGACTGTGTGCTCTTTAGTTAAATTTCACCTCCCAACTTCACCATAAGTTTCAGGAATTCATGCAGGAATTTGCAGCACTCCGTTAAACACGAGCGGCTGCAAATTCATCACTAGTGTGTGAGACGGTCATATTCATTCAAAGGTCTGAACAGTGCAAGTATATACGCTGAGATTCACCAGTCTGAGCAGTTAAGGCTGCATCACGGACGGCCGTCCTCCGGGAGTTACGCTGCATGACTCGCTCGCTGTATGTCGGGACCCCCCTGCAATGCACGGCCTCTCCCACTGAGCTTCCCTGGCTGTGAGCAAGTTCTGAGCAGCCCCACCCCCACCCCGCTTCAGGCTACCGCATCTGCTACTTGGAACTCTTTATTCAGACCAGCCCTGGAAAAGTTACTGTGCCAATAAAAGGGTCCTATCTCTTGTTCTACCACATGTTCTTTTGTTTGTTTATTTGTCGTTTTTACTGTTGCCGGTGTACACTTGTGTTTTCAGATCACACGCGCAGGAGCAGTGATCCCGGCCAGCCTCCCGCACAGTGTATGCATGGCGTTTCACAAGCTTCGGGCACTAGTGGTTTATGTTGAAATAAGAGCTTTCTGATCATGCCGGTATGGTGAGACCAACAGGTCAGGAGGTAACTTCCACGGTTACACTCCAACATCCCAAGCAGAGCGGGCACAGGGGTAAGGCAGGAGCAACACAGGCTCCCACGAGGGCCCCCCAGGAAGCGGAGCAACTGAAGGGGGTAGGGAGCTGAAGCCTTTCTTGTAGTTCTCACAGGAAGAAAGGGCCAGGTAGGGTGTGCAGGCACAGAATCGGCTAGTGAGAAGAATGTTGGTGGCTTCTGGGGTGCAGGACCTGTCCCTGCTTGGGGCAGGTGGACAGTGGCCTGGAATGAGACCCCACAAGGGAGATGGTCGAGTATGGGGTTCTGCACTGGTGGGCTTGCATTTGACAAGCACCTCCAGGGTGAGTCTCTTACTGTCCCTAACAATTTGCTAACCCCAGGAAGGGCAGTTGCTCCAGGGTCAGCAGGGATCCAGACGCCAGAGCATCAGAACAGGGAAGACAAAAATGGGTGGCTAACACCCAGTCACTGCACCACCCAGCCATCAGGCCAGCACCTGGTCACTGCACCATCACTGCAACACCCAGCTATCACTGAAGGTGTTCTGCCCCACGCCAGGCTGGATAGTGATGCATCCCACATCCTGCCTGTACTTCTGTCTCCCTCTCTTCTGATTCCTGACACAAGCCAAGAAGCAGCAGCAGAAGCCAGCTTTCCATGGGTGCCTGGCTTTCTTGGTCATGCCTTGCACAGTAAAGGCATTCAACGATCTTTGTTAAGTTAAAGGTTTGAGTTGCATCCCCCTCCCCATGTTTATTTATACCAGAGTGAAAAATAAACTGTTCAAGCACATACCTTGTGAGGACACATTTGCTATGACTCGTGCCAGGTTCTTGGCATGTATTATTTCTGAAACTGTGGGCTGCTGTAACAAATTGCCATGAAACGAATAAACAACAGGCATTCATTCACAGTTCTGAAGCCTGGGAGTCCGAGATCACAGTGGCTGGGGACGCAGTATGCGAGGGCCTGCTTCTGCTTGGCTGTCTGTGTGGTTACACGGAAAGAAGAGACAGGAAGCTGGCCTCAGGGGTCTCCTCTTCAAAGGGCACTAATCCCGTTTGTGAAGTCTGCACCCTCATGATCTCATAACCCACCAAATATCCCATCTCCAGATCTCCTCATATTAGGGATTAGGCTTTCACATGTGAATTCTCAGGGGACACAGCTCTGACATACGCCTACATGGTAATTATTATCATATTTTTACTGAAGATGTAGTTAATCTGAATATAAATCCTTATCTTTATGATTCCAAGGCCCATACCATTTTAATTTGACATACAGAAATTGTCAATTTAGATCATCTTTAAAAGTTTTCAAGTTAAGTTACCTTTATTGGGTAGATAATAGTCTGTGAAACAATGATGCCAGACCATCGTCAGAAGACCCGTGTGAAGTAAGGGGTTCCCAGGCCACTCGTGGAACAAACCATGAACTCCCTGCTGTGTTTCCCAAGTCATGGACTTAGGGTCTGCACGATCACCGGCTGACCCTAACAGTCACCTACGCCTGTATCGAGAGTGTCACCAACCTGGAATGTTTACCATCTCCAGCAATCACTCTGCCTCATCTAAGGTTCATTGACCTTCACAAACGAGACCGAACCTTTATAGATTTCATAGGTTCTTTAAATACCATCTCCTGAATCAGTAGGAACTTCTCTGTTTACTTGCTGGTTTCTCCACTGAGGAGAGAGATTGCAGGTGTGGGATAACTACTACTTACGCCTTTGGGGCCATCTGATTGGTGTTATACGTGAACATGATAGGAAAGTCAGCAGAGACTCTAAGGCACTAACAGCCATGGTCATATGAGATAGAGCCGGACTGTATGTGTGGATTTACGGTTCTGGGCCCTCTCAGAATGGCTCTGCAATGATTACGGTTATGTGGAGAAAACAAACAGAGGTGCTATTCTGGCTAATAAAGTATTGAATATTATTATACCTAAGCATGATTTCAAAACTTATGTATGTTTGCAAAATATTTAATGGTGGTATTTTAATTGCCATCAGACCATTAGGTATGAATTATTACATATTATTGGGCCTGCAACCTTATGTTTAGCAATATAATTGGTATGATTTATTACCCTATAGTCAAACACTCCCCAATCCAATTGCTTTTTAAAAAATTATTTATGAGAGGTCTTTAAAAACTACTATCCAAATGTTCAGAATGGGTTAAAGTGATTTAAAATGTATTTTCCAGGATGAAAAAAATATATATATTATTACTGTTCTTAAATAATGGCATCTAATTTAGTAGAATTATGTTTATATAAATCTACTCAGTAAAAGCAACAACCAATTAAAATCTTAGATTTATGAATGGACTTCCCATATAAACATTACGTAACTTGGACAAAAGGTATATTATGATTCCCAGAGTCTAGGACTGATAAGCGTCTGTCAAAATTCTCTCGCTGTCAGTTTTCAATCAGACGCCAAAGTCCCCTAGTGTCATAACTGGGGACACGAAGGTGCTAAATCACATTCTACCATAGGACACATTTCCCCCCCACGTCATTCCGAACTGCTAATTTTCCCCCCAACTTTTAAGTGTATTTTTTTGGTGAGAAGTTAATGGAATTTATTTTTATTTTTAACTCTCATCAAGAAAATTTCAATAGAAAGTAATCCTCAGTTAGTTGGGGGAGACTGTATTCCAGGTAGACATTTCATTACATTTTTCAAATTTTTTTAGCTACACATAAAAATCCATACAATGAAGATGAAAGCAAAAAAGTTTCTATTTTTTTGTGGAATAGTAAGTTCTCTGTTATGTTCATGACTTGCCAATACTGTGGCACTGCTTTCGAAAAACTAAAAATACAATCTCTACCCCCAAGCTTTTTCCTCCCCGTCTTACTCATGAGCAGTGCCTATAAAACAAATTCTGCTGCTCGATGATCTGCACGGCAGCCTGTCCACGTGAGCTGCAAAGATCCCATTAAGTAGCAAAGGGCTGCAGCGTGCTGAGTTACAGCCTGGACAGAGTATGCTTTGTAGCTTTTTCTCTTTTTCTAAGTACTCCAGACCCCTGGGACGTTCTATTATGGTGGTTTCAGTAAGTTTCTCAAAAATGCAGGATGCTTTCTCAACTTTAAAGATGGTATTTTTCAAAGTGTATGTCTTAATAGGTGCCTGTGATACACCTCTGTCACCTGCTCTGATTTCTCAGATCATTTACCAGCGTTTTGGAAATAAACTTTCAATATCATTCTTTGTACGCCTCGGCTTCAGCACAACACCATCTGGGTTTTTGTGTAGTTTACCCTGTCGTAACAATGGTAGAAGAAAATGTTCACGTCTTCTCATACGAAAATAATTAAAGGTGAATAAATCTCTGCATTCATTTCCACGGTCATTTTACAATAGGAATGTATCACCGTGTCTTCCTTTCCTTTGAATTAGTCATGGGACAGACACCCCGCATGTCCACCAGCGCTCCTTCCCCTCCAGCCCCGGGGAACATGTGCTGCTTCAAAGGAAGACCAGCGAGCCTGTTCAGATGACATTTTCCTGATGTCACCATTTGGCTTCTAAAGTCTAAAGAAAATGAAAGAGAATGAAACTATTGATGAATTCCAAGAGAGGGGGGATCAAAGCTCTAAAGAAAAATGGAATAAAACCAAATTCAATTTGAGGTTTTGATCTTTTAAGATTTCAACAAAGGGGCTGGAGGTCCGTGATCTAAAGCAATTAATTGAAAAGTGTATTAATTCCATCATAGTTTTGAAAAGAGGTTTCCTTATTGAATCTATTTTGAGGGGTATCTATTAAACTGAATGCAATCAAACTGACTCTTATAGTAAGAGGAAGAGCATGTCCACCCAGTGAGAGCTCTATCATTGTTCATCAATATTTTCTTGTTGGATAAAATAATTCAATGTAATATTACAAAGCTAACTTTCTGGGCACTTATATAAATAGGTCATATATATATATACACACATAAGCCTTGTAGGGGAACTAGTTCTTCCAAAAATCATATCCACATTTTCAGTTAGTGAATCATTGTCATTCCCTTGGGCTTAGAAACTGTTATATAAAAGAATGACATTTTATATTTTAAAAGAAAAGTTTCCTAGTAAAAGAGAAAAGAGGTAACAGGAAATCCACATTGTGTTGGCCTCAAATACCAACGGGTGTCAAGGCTGAGGAATTAGGAAATCGGAGCTGACTATGTCTCATTACTGATGTGTTTTCACTCTAGCATCGGGAACTCATGTCTTTTAGCCTCAGAGGGAAAGGCGAACCCTACCAAGACATAATAATTGGTGCTAAAACATTCCTAAGCCAGAGTCTACCCAGGGTGACTCAGCAAGAAAGTTCATTAAAGGAACCAGTTGCTGCATCTCCCACTTTGGGTCCTGACAGTTGGCTTTTGGCACTAGTGAGAAGCTCTCTTATTTGTCTTGCATCCCCAACCCTGCCTAGGTTTGTTACTCAAGTAGGTTAATTCTTTCAACAACCACAGAATCTAATGTCTTATCACAACAAAGCTGGAGATCTCCCACTCAGCACAGAGGCTTCCCCTCTCTGGGCCTGGCCGTGGCGCAAGCTGGCTTTCTATCCGGATAGATGGAGTGGTTGGTCTCTGGAAACTCTGCTGAGTCCTGCCCCATACCACTCCCAGGCACAGAGATGCATCCCTGTCTCAGTGCTGCTGAGACTCCCTCCTGAACCCGTGAGTATCCAGAGGAAAACATTTGTACTTTTTCCCTGAGGTCTCCCCAGCCAGCCCTGGAGATGCAATGGTGGGACAGTGCTCTTTGCCCCTCAAAGTGTGGTCCAACAGCCAGCAGCAGTGCCACCTCTTGGGAGATTCAGCATCCTAACCCCAGACACAGAGTCAGATCCACAGGAGTCACCATGCAGGAACACATGAACAGCTGCCCAAGCACATCCAAGAGCCCTTTTCTTCCCTGGGAAGAGAGGCAGTAAGTTGGCAATCTGATTTCTCATCCATCAGCATGCAAGAGAGAGGCTCCATCTTCCTGGGAGGTCCCAGACCACCACTGTGCTCGCGAGGTGCAGGCAGGGATGCTGAGGCTGCCCCACACTGCCTGCCAGGCTTAACCACACAGATCAGCAACTCCCTTGGCAGTCTGGATTGGTAGTAAAGAAATCATTCCTTAAAGCTTGGTCTGGAGACTATTCTTAGCCCTCTCAAAGACTCTGTAAGCTATTTAATATGTTGTTTTAAAAAGTACATAAACCAGCTAAATTGACTAGTCACCTGAATCCTCTTCAGTAGAGCAATTGGCAACAGAGGCAGCTGGAGACAATATAGTCTCAGGGCAATGGGGACCTGAAATGCATTATATGAACTGGAAAGAGTCAAAGAAACAGCTTTCCCTGGCATTGAAGGGTAGGCCACTCACTATCCATGGCAGCACCATCTGTAACAGCAGGATATCGGAAAAACTCAGTATTCAACAGTACTCGACTGATTGAACAGACGATTGTATCCCCACACTGTGTTCATCTATGAAAAGAAGAACAAAGATCCCTGCAAACGGACATGCAGTGACTTCGAACATCCACAATGTAACTAAAAAATAAAGCTATAAAAGAACATACGAAACAGGCTATACTTTATGTCAGAAATAAAAGAAACTAAAAAAGCATGAATACAAACCTCATAAAATATTATAGGGGAATGGTGAAAAGACAGTGGAAATGATAGAATTGGAAGTAAGAAGTCTCTATCTGTTTTATATTATTTTGACTTTCAATGCATCTAAATGCCTTACATATTAAAAAGTATAATTTAATCAAAATAATGAAAGACACGCTCTGACATTAAATACAAACAGAAACAAATGAACCAAGAATCAAATCAAATTACTGATCACATCACATGTAATAAAGGCAATAATCTAAGTAGCTTTTGCAGAGTTATTCTACTTGCAAATCTTTACTGAAATGCAGTTGGAGGAAATCTTGAACCGTAATAATACCACACCACCTATTATTAAAGTTATTCTGAACTATTTTTTATCATAGGATTGAGCACATGAGTGAACATGTGGACATTGGGAATTGGGTTCTCACCACAGTGGGAAGGACAGACAGATGCAGAAGGAGGGAATTTGAAGAACGATCTTGTGGCTTCAGATTTGATTTGGGAGATTCAGAATAAAACATAAAAATATTGTGAGTTCTACCCACTGAAGCACCTAGAAAGATAGTTACACATTTGCTTGGAAGTGAGTCCACCTAGGGCACAGACCCAGGTTTGTAAATGGCAGGCCTCACCCTTGGAGTGGAAAGCGTATCAAGTAAGCCTGAAATATTTCATTGACTCAGAAAGTAAGTAAATCCTTATGAAAACAGAAAACAGGGACTGGCTTAAAAGGGATCCCATTGTCTAAGTTTGGGAATCTGCATATTAAAATTTCAAGAGGAGTGCTACAATAACTAATATAATCCTTTGTATTTCAATCAAATAAGGGGAAAAATTTTTTTTTGAGACTGATTCTTACTATGTCGCCCTGGGTAGAGTGCTGTGGCATCACAGGTCACAACAACCTCAAACTCTTCGGCTCAAGTGATTTTCTTCCCTCAGCCTACCAAGTAGCTGGGATTTCAGGTGCCCACCGCAATGCCCGGCTATTTTTTTGTTGCAGTTGTTCATCTGGCCCTGGCTGGGTTTGAACCCACCACCCTCAGTGTATATGGCTGATGCTACTGTGCTATGGGTATTGAGCCAAGGAAAAATTTTTTGAAAACTGAAATAACAAAGAGGCAGGATTTTTTTTTTCTTGAGACAGAGTCTCACTTTGTTGCCTGTGGTAGAGTGCCGTGGCATCATATCTCTGGAACCTCAGACCCTTGGGTTCTTGCCTCAGCCTCCAGAGTGGCTGAGACTACAGGCACCTGTCACAATGCCCCGCTAGTCTTGGAGACAGTCTCGCTCTTGTGAGAGCAGGTTTCAAACTCCTAAGCTCAAGCAATCTACCTGCCTCGGCTTCCCAGAGAGCTGGGATTGCAGGTGTGAGCCACCGTGCCCGGCCAGGGCAGGAATGTTTTTTTTATTAGAACATTAGCAAACAACTCAAGAGTGTGGTAAATTAAAAGCATAAATTAAGAAGACCAGAATGTGTACGAACACACAAGAAATGAGAGTGAATGTGAATAGGTGTTAACTTGTGAAAAGATGATGAAACTCGAATTGTACTAAGAAAAGAAAGAAGAGAAAAGAAGGGAAGGAGAAAATGCTCGGCTGCAGGAGAATCTGGGGTCAGAACACTCGATCTCCTCTTCCCCATGTGCTGAGTGATCACACGCGAAAGTTTCATTCGACTCTCAGGACCCTGTAGGTTCTCACCACGGAGTGAGGGTGACACTTATAACTACCACACAGGGCAAAACTGAGTAGTGAGGGAAAGGCCGCTGGGGAAGGAGTTTGTAGATGGTGCAACATTACTCACCATTCTTCTGTCTACAGAGTAATTACTCCTTCCTTCCTTCCTTCCTCCCTCCCTCCTTCCTTCCTACTTTCTTTTCTTTTTTTTTAAGCCAGAATCTCACTCTGTCACCCTGGGTGCCAGAGCATCAACCTTGCTCACAGCAACCTCAATCTCTTGGGTTCAGACGATCTTCTTGCGTCAGACTCCCGAGTAGCTGGGACTACAGGCACCTGCCATCACACCCGGCTAGTCTTTCTGTTTCAGCAGAAATGGGCTCTTGCTCTTCCTCAGGCTGGTCTCAAACTCCTGAACTCAAGCAATACCACCTGCCACCACCTCCCAGAGTGCTGGGATTACAGGCATGAGACATCACTACTGGCCCTAATTATTACTTTCTTACTGAACTATCTGTGGCTCTTTAAATAGTAGTGCAATATTCAGCTTTTGTAAAGAAAACAAAAGAATAAATATGTATCCCATTTGCTATTCTATTTTAAGTTAGGAAAAATGAAGTTCTTAGACCAGTCACCGTAAGTGGAGAGTGGAGATCCTGTGTCCACTCACTCATAATGAACTTGATAAGATTCCGAATTCTAGTGTTAACTTAGAACCTAGCTTGCCTTTTCTGGAGAGAGAGGAAGAGAGATAAAAAGAGAGTTGGTGACAAGGGGATAAGAGGATCTATAGTACATTTCTGAAGAATGGCTCTAAAATATAATTCTAATCACGGGGAATGGGATAATTGACTTTCCTGGGGGAAAATGAGATAGAATTAGCCAAGAGATTGTTTTGTCTCAACCAGAAAATGTAACAGTGGTAGTGAAGTCCAGAAGCAGAGACGACGTGGGAATACTGAAGCTCACTCAATGTAATATGGTAAGGTTTAGGGATCTACACGTAAGTTTACAAAAAAAAGAAATCAAAACAAAAACGTGACTTCAAGGATCAGCTGAGATAGAAACATAAGCTCTTCATCTTCAAAGTATGCACTGACACTTATCCCCAAGACAACCGTTTCTTTTTGAATGAAGAAAATAAAAATGATTTGAAATTGGAAATAAAGCCTTTGTTATAATGAGTTGGCAGTGTGAGACCTTGCCTAGGGCAAGCCCAAGGAAAAAGACAAAGAAACACAATGAATTCTGAGTGCCAGAGTGTATCAAAGTCAAAACAGTATCTTTTAAAAAATGCAAGTACGGTTTAAAAGATGATTTCACAGAAAGGAAGACCTGATCTGACCCAGTGGGAGCCTTAGGGGACACAGGGAGACTCTGAATGTCCATTTGTTTTAAGAGGCATCGCAGCTTGGAAGGCACCAAAAAGATACTTTGAAATCAGGGCAAGAACTGTAAAGAGCAAATTTAAGACATTAGTTTATGAATCTTCATAAACTCTAGGAGATTCATGAAATCAGAGAAATTAAAAAGGCCCTGTGTAACTGCCCTGAGTACGCTCTAAATCCAGACTACCATTACAGCCAAAAGTGAAGTAGGCAAATAATGTAACTGTTTTCAAGTTAATTTATTGTTTATTTTACCTGTAATAATCTGTTCACCCTGATGGTCCCAAGGGAGCATGAATGAGTTGATGAGCATCATAATAGACTCCGAAGAGAACGCACAGCCCCCGACACGATCAATCAGTCTGTAACAAGTGAGCACTCCCCGCATGGCGAGCTCACAGTGGTTCCAGTGTTTACAAAACCAACAACTCCAGAGCTCCAGATCTGGAGCACGTAATAGTCTGCACTGTTGAATAAAAGAAATACACAGTAATATTGCGTAAAATATCAAAATCTCACCATTCAAATAATAGGGCGGCTGGAGGTGAGGTTACATGAGTGACAGGCCGGAGAGAAAGGGGTTGGGTGGTTCCCAGTTTGCCACATGCCGTTGAAAACTGAGGATGTGGAGACAAATTAAGACTAATGTGTTAACTTAATGCAGAGAGCCTTATGAGATGTATGCAATTTTTTTTTTTAATTTTGCATGCTAGATGCAAAGAATAGTGTCCTTTTGAATAAGTCGCTAAAGGAAGGCATTAACAACTAGCAAGGGATTGGATTTTTTATGCCATCTCAGACTCTCAAAGAAAAGCTACTTCTGGTGGTTTTCATTTGTCTCCACGTTTTGCCCTGCCCCATGGTACTTTGTGTGTCTGTGCTCTAGAGTCAATCTGTGGGTCTGGGTCTGAGACAATCTGTGGATCTGGGTCTGTCCAGACCTGGGGGTCCCTTCAGAGTTAATCTCAACCTCAGTAGCAGCAAAAATGCTCTCTTTTTGACCAGATGGAAATCTGAGGCTCTCCTGGGATATGACAGGCAGTTCCATCTAATGATTCAGCATAGAATCAGACAGATTTATTCTTTTTGATGGTCTGAGCCAACACTAGGGGGCCACGTGTCTTGGTTCCCCCCTGTAAATATTGGGAAGGAGCTGATTTACTTTAACTCAGCTGTGGGTCACCACCACACTGTTTCCATGAGGTCAGTTCTTGTTCATCCTGCTCTAAGATGTTTGCCCACAAGCAGCAGTAAAAAACACAAAGGACAGAAAGCCCTCAAAAAGAGAAAATAAAACAGAACTGAGCCAACCCACATACTTTCCATGTCACAGTCCTCACAGCCTGACATTCCGTTCTCACCGATGAGGAAACAATATACCATACAGTCCTGTCACCATGGCTATTAATAACTTGGATGACTTCCAGAGCCACACCGGTGCAGGGGAATATTCTGTCCTTAGCAATCACATCAATGCTTAGCTGTTTCCTTACGAGACTGTGCCCCTGAGCCTCTTTCCTGCCACGTGTGAAAGTTCTAATTGTCAAGTCACACTTAAGCCCTGATTAACAGTGATATGGCAATAAGTAGGATCAGGTTGTTTTTTTGTTTTTTTCTTTAGACTGAGAAAAAACCCACAAAGAACTCCAAGTTCCAAAACACTCTATTAGCACTCTCCAGTCCTATTCTAGAAAACCAAAGGGAAAAATGTAAAATGAAGTGGGTTGGGAATTTTTTTTCATCAAAGTACAGTTGTAATTTTAAGTAGGAGTTTTGAATTTAAAGCCCTTAATGGCAAACATGATTAAGAGAAGCTTGGCTTCACTGTTTACAGCAAACCTTGATTAAATACAAACAAGCAAATGGAAACAAAAAAAAAAAAAAAGAAAGAAAGAAAGAAAGGAATAATGAAAAGAAAAATTCTTTCCAGAGTATCCCGAGGTCCTTAGACAGAAGAATAATCTCAGAAGGAAAAAATAAATAAGTGCGTGGAGCCAGCCATCTGCCTCTATCCCCTTCCTGCTCATTCTCTGCAAGGCTTTGTCCATCTGCACGATTTGCCTGCTCTGATCTGCCTTGGGAGTTTCAGCTTTTCACAAAGCAGATACCACACCAGCTTATTTTATTTTCAGCATCTATCACTGCAGGCTTTATTAAATGTTAAGGAATAATAAGACCTATTATTGCACCACGACTGCCTGGGCTATTTTTTGAAGTCAGTAAGACCCCATGTCATGTGTCTACATTTTCTTTTGGGCCATAGATGCCTGGAAACCAGGAGCATTAAAGGAGATGGGAGAGAATGGGGAGGGTGGCCGGTTATTCTGCACCCTGGGGGGCTCCTAGCCTCCAGCTCTTTTCCCAGCTCCCTTCTGTTCCTGCATCTATAAAAGGACTGAGCACACAACCACCACCATGTAAACCAACATCAGAAAAGCAAAAGGAATTCATCTGTCAAGACCGAAGAGAAAGCTGTTAGGGTTGCAGAATGGTTACAGCAAAGTGAGTACGGAGGAGAATGTCGGCAATAGATGGGGACTCATTTCATTCCAGGGGCTCATCCCTGTGCTAGGGAGAAATCTGCCGCGTTGGCAGAAGCAGAGCTTGCTGTGCAGAGGAGGCCACACCTGCGCGGCAGCCTGGCACCTGCGGGCAGGCCTGGGAAGGCGCCTGTGGACCAGCGGCCTAGGGAGACGACACTCAGCGTCCTGTCAAGAGCTGGAGAAGGTTCTGTGGGAAAAGTGGTTCTCGTGGAAGACAACTCTCATATTTGTGAAATGCTTTCATTACTCTGATCAAAACTGGGTTACAGGTGTTTCTCGCTGTCCTCATCATCTTTCTCCTTCCCCTCCCTTTCCTTCCCTTTCTCCTTCTCCCTACCGCATGTGATGGGAGAAAGTGGCTGTCATCGGCCACAGCACAGCAGTAATTCAAAAGGACCTTTCTAATTTGCAGACGAGGAAGTGTCCCTTCGTGCTCATGTGGATTATCCCCCCATTTCCTCTGTACCTGACAGCAATGTCAGACTCTGCGTGACAGTTTGTTTTCTTGTGTTTTTGTTTGTTTTACAACAAGAAACAAACTGTTTCCGCTGAGAAGATGATCTTTGGAGGGCAGTGTTAGGCTCTCCCTGGCATCCCCCTCTGCCTGGTCCCTTCCTTTCCCCACCCTCTTTGATTCCCTTTGCCGTCGAGAAGCTATCTGTCTGTCACCTTCTCTAGGGAGCTCCCCAGCACGCAGCCTCTTCAGCCCCCTGCAGACCATGTGACATGTCCTTTTTTTTTGGCTAGGGCCAGGTTTGAACCCACAACCTCTGGTACACGGGGCCAACGCCCTACTCACGGAGCCACAGGGGCCGCCGACTTGTCCTTCTTTATTTCACCAAAATAATCGTCAGTTTTGCACTTAGCATGTTAGATCACAATTTGTTATTTTTTTTTTTAATTGGGGAATGGGTGTAGAGCTGGATTATACAGTTGAGGAAAGAGGGACTTTTAAGAAAATGAATACAACATTATTAATTCAAAGTTTGGTACATAGCAGAGATTTCTGCTTCTGTCCATGATGGAGTGCAAGGCCTATATTTACCTTCCTTTCTGAACACATATAAAACAATGGTTTTCAAGAGATGGGATACTAGGCAAGGAAGGCCAGTTATCCTTCCAAGATGGAAAACAAATGGGAAAGATCTTACACTGCCCAGCTCACTGTCCCTGGAAATTTTATAAGCCTCATATCAGGAATAGGGAGCTGAGATGAATACTGAAGGACCCTGAGCTCAGCAGAAGAGCTGGAGACCAAAGTGACTGCAGTTCACAGAATCAAGTGACAGGAGAGGTCTGTAGGGAGAGAGAGTCCTGGAGAGCTGCAGAGGCTCCTCTCAAGTCTTCAGCTAATTAACTACAAGTATCTGCATGCAAGAAAATTACCCAAGCCTGGGAAAGAATCACCCAAAGGGTTAGAGGTAACAACATCTGGCATAACAAGGGACAAGGCACAGGGCCTGTCCCCATGAGCTAGACCAAACAACACCCTGATTGTCAGGGCACTGGGCAGAGTACACAGAATAGTTGTGCCTAACTAGAAGCACAGTTTAATCCAAGGACGACTTTAACCTTCCCAACAAACCTTCACAGAAGTGGTCAGCTTCCCGGATAATTAAACTGTATACCCAAACCAAGATGAAGAATATTTATATAAATACACACATTTGTGGTACCCAGCAAGATAAAAATCACATTTGGCAGTCAATCAAACCTTACAACACAGGGAAAAAAATTACTAGGCAGGAAAATATAATCAGTAAGGAGGAGAAAAGTCAGACTTCTGAAATTGACCCAGAAATGATGAGATGTAAGAGTGAGCTGACAACGACATTAATATAGTTATTATCACTTCATATATTCAAAGCATTAAGTAGATATGTGAAAGATACAGAAAACATCTACATTCTAGAGATGAAATCTGTAATATGTGGGATGAAAAATGCCCTGGGCAGAATGAACGGCAGTTAGGTATTTGGCAGAAATGTTAATCAACTTGAAGACAGGAATAACAAGCATGTTCTATGAGACACAGAAAAGAGAACTATTTTTAAATATCAGAAACCATGTCCGTGAGCATGGGGAGAATTGCAAGCCCCCGAGAACAGAGAGTTAGATTCTTTAACGGAGACAAGAGGGGACATTGGAAGGTGTAATTAAAGACCGAAAATTCTCCACATTGGATGAAAATAAGAAGCCTGCAGGCACAGGAAGCTCAGCTCACTCAGCGCGAGAAGCGCAGTGTACATTGTGCCAAGCCAGATCACAGGCAAATTGCACAAAAACGGTGATAAAAAATAGAGAGTAAAGAAAAAATTGCACATAAAGGAGAAAAGATAAGGATGATATAAGATTTCTCATAAAAAACAATAAAAGTGACAAAATAGCTGGTCAACATCTTTACTGTAAAAAAAAAAAAAAATCCCGTTGCTCTAAAATTCCATAACAAGCAACCAGCAAAATAGATTTCAAAAGTGAAGCTGAAATACTTTTTCAGACCTACAGAAGCCCAAAGAATTTGTCACTAGCAGAATATTAAAGGCAGCCCTTTAGCAGGAGATACATGATACAATATTACCATGAGAATCTACACAAGGACATGAAGACCACCAGAAATGAATACATGGGGAAATATCGAATTTATTTTTATTAATTTTAAATTTTCTTTAAAATATCAATGAATAGCCTAAAAATAATAACAAGGTATTATAGGGTTCATAACATCTGTATAAAAGTAACATACAATAATGTGCAATAATGTGTCTAACACATAGCACAAAGGTCTAAAAGTTGAGAGGAAAAATAGAAGTATACTATTGTAAAATTCTCTTAGTGTGTGTGAAGGGACATAACACCTTGGACGTCAGACTGCGATATGTCAAAATGAACCCTATACACCTTAAGGACACCACTAAAGTAGCAAACAAAATGTTATATAGCATTATAACACACACATATCACATCACATCACATGTATAACATTATTATATCTATGTAACATGAAAGATAAAATAGGATTATATAAAATAATCTAAAAGAAAGCAGAAGAAACAGAAAAACATAAAAAAAAAGACAGGTGGGACAAGTAGAAACAAATAGCCAGGTGATTAGTTTAAATCTGACCATGCTAATAATCACAGCGAACGTAAACGTCCTAAATATCCCCACTAAAGGATAGAGATGATCAAATTTGGCAAATAAATAAATAAACAGATAAAAAGAAAGAAAAACAAGATCCAGCTCTATACTGCCTAAAACAACCACACTTTAAACACAGAAAAAATTTAAAAGTATGAAAAATACATTATGCTAAAACAAACCAAAATATAAATTTGAGTCACTGCAATAGTATCAGAAAGTATAGATTTCAAGGCAAAGAATACTGGAAATAAAGTTATGGATTAAGGTGCAATTTATGAAACCTATGTGTTACTTATAAAAGCTTGCACATATAATGATAGAGATTATAAATATACAAAGGGTGCAAATCTCACATTGATAAAGAGACGTGTAATTGGATTACATAAAAAACTCTCCAACTCAGTAATAAGAAACCAAACAATTCAATTAAAAAAATGGAAAAAATATTCAAACAAATGCTTTGCCACCAAAGATACATCCATTTCAAATAAACACATGAGAAAATGCTGAATGTCATGAGCCACTGAGAAAGGCAAATGAGAAGCACAATCTAATGCCATCATTCATCTAGTTTAATGAGTAGAAATTGTTAATATTGAGTGGTGATGTTGATGGGGAGGATTTGAACTTTCATACACTGTTGTAAGTATTGCCACCCATAAGAAAAATACGGACCCCCCCTGTGGGTATAGATCAGAGGTGATTTTATTTACTCCTGCGCAGGGGGCCGCTGCAAAAAAAGGCAGAGGGCCCCAGGAAAAGAAGCAGGTAGCCTTTTATACCCTTTTCATTGCTATACAAGCAAGCAAAAACAAAATCAAGACGTGGCTGTTAGCTGGGGGTGGGCAGGGTTACAGTCAGGGGGCTAGAGCATGGCTACTACGTGGCATACATCGTAATGGCTGGCACAGAAACACGGTTGGCATAGAAACACCTTTGGAAATACAGTGACCTGGGAAATTCATACAGGTAATATTTTCTCCATTGTTTTCCCATTGCTAAGGAGGTTGGGGTAAGTTTCCCATCATTGTGTTACTCTTTTAGGGAGTTTAGGGCACTGGGAGAACTTTCCTATTCTATTCTGAAACCTGCCTTTGAAATTAATCAGGGGGAGCAAGCCGGGGGACTGAGAATGAAACATGCTAAAAATTGCCCTAGGTTCTTCAGGAGGGCTGCTGTTTACCACATTCCCCACTGGTCTTATGGGGAATCAAATCTTTGATTCGTATGCAATACCATTAATTTTATGCTCTGGAGTCTTGTTGTATAAGTGCTATGAGATGGTTGAGGATGATGGGGCCACATGTTATCCCTATCAAGAGTAGTAAGAAAGGTCCAGCAATAGCTGATATGAGTGTAGTTAGCCATGGAGACCACTTAAACAATGTTTCATACCAATTACTACTTTGCTCTTGCATTTCTTCCCGTTCATGTACATTTCTTCTAACTAGGGCTAAGCTGCTTTTTATGACTCTGGAATGATTAGTGTAAAAAGCAACATGTTTCTCCTACGACCATACATAACCCTCCCTGTTTTAAAAACAATAAATCTAAGCCCCTTCTATTTTTCAGGACTACTTCTGCTAGTGAGTTCAATGATGTTTCTAAATAAGTAATAGATTTTTCTAAATTCCAGAGATCTGAATCTATCTGGGTCATGAGGGCCCTAAAACTAGGGCTGAGGGGTCCAGTTGCCAGTGCGAGGGCACTCATGGCAGTGAACCCTGCCAGTCCTACTCCTACCAGTAGGGGGCGCTAAAAAGGGGGCCTGGTCCATCTGTGAAAACTGTATAAATGCTCTCGTCCCCTTTCTTCTGAATAAATGAAGACCTGGGGGAGTTAAGATACAAAGCTGGGGCTGGGTGTATAAAATTATGGAGTTTAAACAGGGTGTTAAACCGGTAGTGCATGAGAACCAGGTTCCATTTGGGGCTACTAAGTAGTAAGGTAAATCAAAGCAAGTGAAATTTGGGAGTACAATAGTGTTTAAACAGTTGTTTTCATATGGAGATGAATTTAACAGATACCCAGGGGATACTATGCACAATCCTTGTCCTTGCAAATCTCCTAAAGTTAAAGTGGGGGTGGTCCCCCAAGTACATAAGCTGCTATTTCTCTTTAAATAATAAGCAGAAGCATTTAACACTTGCATCGGGGAGGGTTCAAGGGTTGCATTAGCAGCTACTCCTACATAATACGGTGGGGCTGGGTTTAAGCAAGACCAACAATCATTGGTTAAATTTGCATTTGTGGTGTTAGCAAATCTGAACACAGTGTCTAACATAGTTAATATGGGGGATGATGGATTATGGGTGGTTGTTACATGAGCTGGTACATGGATTAAGATAGTGGGGATGAAGGTTGGTGGGGGAGTTTTTAGTGGGGAAGCCTTTGGAGATGTTCTGGGGGGCGTTTCAGGTGCTGTGGATTAAGGAAACTATTTGGGCCTATTGGGTTAGCAGGGTATGGCCGGGAAATTTTCTGGATGGTAAATAACATGCCTGGGTCCCGCCCGGAGACATAAAATTTAATTCCCCAAGTGCTGCCTGTTTTCCATTCTTCTCCCCACCAATACTTAATTGCTAGCTGTACAGGGTTGCAGTCGATAACTTGGGAGCAGATTGGTACATTCATTTTACCAAATGCTATGTGTTGGTCTTTACGTACCCCCCACCATGCTATTGTTTCACAGCCCCAACTTCCACAACAGTCTTTCAGCCCCCCACCCCCCCAATCCCCCCACCCCCCACCCCCGCCTGGCACGAGTCTCTGTTAGAAGGACACAAGTAATAGTTTGTGTCGCGGAGTCTCAAGGCCTCAGTACGTCCTGTACAGCCCGACTCTGGGTCAGAGCCGGTAAACCCGCGACCCAGTAGGATGCAAAGGTCAAACGTGAAATACAGGTGAGTGTCTGTTGCCTGAGCATAGGCGATCTTCGTGCCATCCTCGGTGCGGGAGAGGATCCACTCGTGGGGAGTCAGTTGGTGCTGGTTGTAGCGCCCTCCTCCACCGGTACCTTGGCTGATGCTGACACGGAGTAGGCAGGTGAAGATGAGGAGGAAGACCTGCTCAGCCGAAGTTTGAGAGGGTCTCAATGAACAAACGGCAGGGTTTGCACACAATGGAGTGAACTGTTGATACAGGCTGCCACACAGACTCTCAAAATAACTACACCAGAAAATCACAAATGCTATTATTCCATATATGTACATTTTAAGAAAATGGAAACTAATCTATAACAACAGAAAGTGAACCAGTGATATTGAGAACACATGTGGGCAGACTGAATTACAATGGGGCATGATTTAACTTTGGGGGCTGGTGGATGTGCTTTTTATTTAGATTTTTTTGACACTTTCACAGGCATATACACATGTCCAAACTTATGAAAGCATGGGTATTAAGTCCAGACAGTTTGTCACATGTCAGTTGTATCTAACTAAAAAAAGAAAAGGGAAAAATAAATTGCAGGACTTTGGAGGATGGTCTTACAGGTAAAGAAGCTTAAAGCTCTAATTTTAGCAGCTTCATAGTAAATTCTCCCCCTTACATGTCTGTCTGTCTCACCAGTGCTTTTGGGAGATCCATCTTCGTATCCCGTGCCTAGGAGAGTAATTGTCCTGTGAAATCGCTCAATTAATTCTCCTAACTCACTGATTGGCCAGATAAACCAGTGCTAAATCCCCGGCTGGTGTCCCAGGCCAGGAGATAAGGCTGGCAGAAAGTGACTCCAAGTTGAGAAGACAGACTTAAAATAAATGGGCGGATTTTTAATCAATGAAACAGAACCACCAGGCTTAAGTGAACAATGAAAAATGACAAATAATTTAATTTAAGTATTTAATGTTAGGCAACTGTGGGGGCTGGGTTAATGTTCCATGGGAGACTGAGGGTGTCACTGGAAGGCAGTGGGGCAGCCAGGAAAGGAAGTTGGAGTGGAGGAGAGACTGGACCACTGGAACAGCCACTTTGAGTTGACCCCAAGCACAGGAACGGCCTCAACAATTTCTCTCTTCCCGTCACCCTCCACCTTTACTGGGGGGGGGGGGATGTCTTTCAGGAGATGTCAAGACGATCCCTTGGTCATGCAGAAGGAGAGAAAGGTAATGTCAGTTGTCTTAATCACTCATTCCTTAGTTTTCTTTGTAACATTTTTAAAATATTCTCATCTAATTAGCACCTGTCCAGCATCAGCCCTTCACTTTTTTCTTATACTTTACTTGCAACCCTCCCAAGGTTTAACTTTAACACTCCTTTCTCTTGTAAGTATCCAAGCACAGTTCAGTATGATTTGTGATTTTTACACAGTATGCAGTAATGTTTATAGTTCTGTGGGGCCTTCTGTTTGGGGCTTTCAGTTAAAAAGTGAAAGTACTGTGGAGACGTTTTGTCCCACTGACAGACTAAAGCCTCTGAGAGGCTTGTCAAGGTCACAGAGTGACCTAATTTCCTATTCCTATTTGAGCAGGTGCTGGAGCCAATGGGGTTTATTCAAAATAAATTATTGGGAGTTTTCTAGATTAATATTGGTAAGTGCTCCTTATCAAGAATCCTTATAATACCACCTGTAAATCTGACCTGCTGATTTGAGGAAACTAATTTGTTTCTTCCAAGTTTTTTTGAATTACTACTGGCGTTATTTTCCAACAAGTCCAATTTAATAGTTCACAAAGGCATTTAATGACCTATTGCAAAAAAATATCAAATAAGTTCAGCACATTAGAGGTCATTTAAATAGGTGAAGAGATGTAACAAGAAAAGCCTGAAAATGTCAGAAGGACCAGATTCTAAAGAATTTTGCCTTGTTTACAGTAGGTTTTATTTTTAGAATTATATTGAAAACATAATTTTATATAAATTATATTGAAAATACACTGGAAATTCCATTGGAAAGGATCAAAGAATATTGAAATATATATCTTAAAGTACTACTGAAATATCTTCAAAACAGTTTTGTCTGATACTAAACATATAATTTTTTTTTCAATTAAAGAACATGAAATATAATACAAAGATTTTACAAGGTGGGGAATGGAGAGAGAAATTTAGCATGGAAAGGAAAACGGGGAGCATTTGGCCTGATTAAACTACAAACTCTAAATTTAATTATCTTTTTTTCCCTTTACCCAAAGTGCAAAAAAGGAAGCTATATTCTTCAGTCATCTTTTGGATTGCCGAAGACAAAAATCTCAATGTTGTTTCTTTGGAAAGTCAATAGTTTTCTCCTAATTGGGCCAACGGAGCTTACCGTTAAGGAAATCAGAACATCTCCACTGAGAATTTATGAAGTAATCTTTAATGACTAAATTTCAAGAGCTTCAGAACTGGGAGTAAGACCTAAAATGCCTTGAGGAGATTATCTCCTATCATAACTGGATTAGAACAATTTTCTAAGCCAGAAATAAAAGGTTTTTTGTTTTGTTTTGGTTTTGGTATGGAAATTCTCGTATGTTTGCTAAATTAAGTAGTAGTCCTTCCACAAAATGGCCCTTCGTTGTTAGGAACATTTGTCTGTTTCAAGCCAGCGTGAAAATTCAAGGAGATTCTCGGGAAGTGATGGACGGGATGAACGTTCACTTAGCTGGCCACGTCCTCTAAGTCTACTCTGGAAGCAATTGCGTATCGCTCTCCCATCCCAAGGTTCTCAGCACATTGCTGATTCTTCTTTAGCTGGCTTCGAACTGGGTAAAATCTCTGTGCTCCCCTGCGTGCTCTCATTTTGAAACATCTTTTTTTCTGTTCTAGAAGTATTAAGGATAAGTCTGGTTAAAATGTAGCCAATGTAAAATGATTGAGACAATTTTTTAATGAAAGCAAAGTAAACAGGAAACATAGATATAAAAAAAGATAGATGAACCAAGAGTAAAAAACTTAAGCCCTTGATAATGAAAGAAGAAGCTTCTTTGTTTTAAATTTGTTATCATAGGAAATAGCAAAGTAAGTAGAATGATTAAAAAATCTCTTCAAACACCCACACCCACAGCGTACCTTGAAAACACCAGCTCAAAAGCCTGCCTTCATTCCAACCACACACTTGCCTTCCTTTCTGTTTTGAAGAAGATCCTAGCTGTCATAGTATTTCACGTCTAAATAACTCAGTGACTATTTCTAAAATATAGGGAAGCTCACAAAAAGGAAACAATCATAAATATCACATCTAAAAATCGATAATTCCCTGGTACCATCAACTATCCAGTTAGCATTCAAATCTGCAATTGTCTTGTAAATGTCATATTTTTTGTGGTTTGTTGTATTCAGACTCTATATAAGGTCAATAGCTACAATGGGTTGATGAGTCACTGGAGTGCTTTATAAGGGATGGGGTGTCCTCCATCCACTGGCTTTGTCTTGTAAATTATACTTAGAAGGAGCCAAGTCCCTGCCTTCTAAAGTTCCCCACATAAAACAACCAACTACCTTAGGCTGTATTTTAGGTGCCAGTTCTGTCTTCTTTGAATTCAGTAATAATAAATGTTTAAGAGAAAATTTCTTTGTCATTAAACAATTTTATTTCTTTTTTTTGCAGTTTTTGGCCAGGGCCAGGTTTGAACCTGCCACCTCTAGTATATGGAGCCGGCGCCCTACTCCTTTGAGCCACAGGTGCTGCCCTGTCATTAAACAATTTTTTACAATATTCCTGCCATCCTGTTCTGTCATATCAATTATTTGGTTTCCATTTGTTTTTGTGTTCCATGAAGAAAATAATACCATTATCAGTTTTCCCTTGAGAGTGATTGCCAAGCAGTATCACCCTACATTTGAATAAGAATTTGTGGCAGAATTTATGCCATGTTTTCACCACATCCCACCTTGTTTTCCCCTCCACAGGAAAAACCCAATGAGAGGGGATATCTGGAGAAAGTGAGGTGTGAGAACAGAGGTCTTCTCAAGCAGACTCCAGGGACACACCTGCAAGGTCCTCCCGGGTGACTCAGCTGGTAGGAATTTGTAGAAACTTAACCTCCTTGGACCTGGAAACTAATGCTTGTTTCCGCGTCTGTAACAGCCGGTGTTCACTTCTCCAGCTCCATTCCAACCGACCAATGAGAAGGGTACACAGAGGCCGGGGAACTTTTAACTAGAGATAAGAAGAAGTCTGAGTCGGTGGGGAGCTGAGCCATTTGGGGACTCTGGGTCTGCTGTCGCTCCGCTGGCTGGAGTAAAGCACTTCCTCTTTAAACATGGTGTTTGGGTGCTCTTTCTCCCCACTGGGCCTCATCTTCCTGCAACACCACTACAGGGTCTAGTGTCCGTAATCAGTGAGGTTGTGATGCAGTGTGACCGGCTCCAAGCCCCTGGACGTGAGCAGCAGCCGTCCCCTAGCCTAATAGTGAAATCCTCCGTACACAGCTTGGTGCTGTGGTCCCCACAGGGTTAGGAGGGAAGGATCCTGGTCCCTGTTACCCACTGGGAAGACGGCTGTCTGACCGTCATCAAACTAGACAAGGAAGAGACAAAAACTTCCTGCTGCGGCCACTGAGATTTCAGAGTCAGTCGTGGCAGCATGGTCCAGCCCCATCAGAGTCAGTCATGGCAGCATGGTCCAGCCCCATCAGAGTCAGTCGTGGCAGCATGGTCCAGCCTCATCAGAGTCAGTCATGGCAGCATGGTCCAGCCCCATCAGAGTCAGTCGTGGCAGCATGGTCCAGCCCCTCTGTCCTAACCTATACTGTAATTTCTAAACTGAAGTATAAATGCGTCATTCGCAATCTGCTCGAGAACATTACAAAACCCCTATTTGAGTAAGACTCCCCATTTTAACGTAAATGAGCCAAAAACAACCTGAAACATGGATAACACACATCAGCCGTAGAGTTAATGTTTTAAGAAAAGTAAAATACTTAAATATTTTTATCACATTTACTTCAAAATCTAAACATTTACTTGGCATCAGTATAATGAAAGGAAATAAAATGGGTGCTGGAAACAGAGACCACCATTCCCTCCCTCAATATCAGATCGGCACAGAAGAAAATATTTTAGATAAATGTTTGACTTGAATGCAATTATTTTTCAGCACCGAGAGGAGTTCTCAACTAAATAATCTATTACCTTGAAATAGATAGCCAAGACTTCCTCTTCAATATATAAGTTCTTCCAAAAATCAGACAGGAAAAAAAGTGTAGGAATAGTCCATTGTGATAGAATTGTTGAAGCAACACCGTCTGACCCCGCGCCACTCTGTCCCCTGGAAGGGGCTCTCCGAGACACGCCCGGGTGCCCTCGGGGCCACTCTTGATAAGTCTGTTGTCACGCCCATTGTAGGTCAAGCTCCACGGTAGGTACTGTGCTCTATTCTTTAACCAAATCCTGTCCCGAGTCCATATTATTGATGGTCAAGGAGAAAATCAATAGAGATAAAACATTAACATACACTGTACCCAAATAATAGAACCCAGAATCACAGAAATTCAGCAGTGGCAGGTCCTAGAGTTTATGTTACTTAATTTTTTTATTCTGCTATCATAGAATACCTAAGAGGCTTGTCAGAGGACAAGTTCAACAGGGCAGGGACAGAGGCAGCTGTGTCCACCGCCTGGTTCTCTACTCTCTTCATCTGCCTTTGAATGGGAAAGCATTTCAATGCCACTTGCGTATGCTAAATAAACTGGCTTATTACAAATCTGGTTTAAAGAGTCATGAGACTTAGAATAAATCTGCTCACTAATAGACAGAGAAGCCTTCTTTCTAAAAATGTGTAAAGACCTCAGGAGGGCAGATTGTTAAAACAGAAAGAGAAGTGGTTTTGAAGTCTTAGTTCAAATCTGGTCTCTACTGTTTTCTAACCATCCTGCCCTTGGATAAATTACTTACACTACATGAACCTAAGGCTCCTCATTTATAAGATGGGGGTGATGCTCTCCCCATGCAGAATTCCTGTGACAGTGACCCCGTCCTCAGCTCTGGGTAGACACTACAGTTAAGATCCTGTCCTGTGGCAGAACACGAAGGCCTCCACACACGTCTGTGTCACCAAAGGTCTTGGAAAAGATCATTGTAAGATTTGCAGACACATATAGAATTAAATTCATTACCATTTTCAACTTTAAATTTTAAGCATCCTGGCAAACAAACTCACAATAACCTATTTATTAAACCTCTGACATAAATGTTTTTCTGCAGAAGTCAACACTGTCTCTTTTTAAGAAACACAAGTTTATGAAATCCTATCCTGCTTCCCTGCCAGCTTAATTGCCACAACTAACTCTGAGACTCCATTTTAAACGGAATTGCTTCAAGGTGGCAAGAAGTCTAGAGAAGTGTATTTGTTTAGGCTGTTTGCAGAAGGAAGCACAGCCTGTCATCAAGCGTGTTCTACTGAGGTGGCACATGGTTGTACACCACGAAAACAGAGCCACTGAGAAGGGTGTCCCACTGAACACACCCACATGTGATGAAGTGTGAGACAGACGCAACCCAGAACTGAAAACCAGTAGAAACCAAAATTTCACAGTAGTGACGTATAATGGAATGAGTACACAGGAGGTGACATACAAATTCACTCTTTCCCTTCTGCTTACTTATTTGACCCTTATTTCACTTTCTAGTGGGAAGCATACGTTTTTATATAGAAAGAAAAATGGAAAACTATAAAACATTCGTTCATCCCTACTAACATAAAATATATGTAAAGGGCAATAATACATGTATTTTATACCATTTTAAAATGCTAATGCCTATAAACACAAAGTTTGGTTCTCCTTTGAAAATAATAGAAGTTACATTTTGGTATAATGCAGATTTTTGGCAAACAATCATGGGTGCTACTCTGAAGATATATACATTATGTTAGACTGATAAGTGTAACAGAGGCTGTCATTCAAATATTGTTACTATGTTACTCTAAAATTATTGTAGTTGTGGCTTAATCCCTCTACATTGTGAGTGATAAATTAGATATTTACAGGAGAGAACTTCAGTGAAAAGTTAGTTTCTCTGGGAGCTTTTGGTTTGCTTGTTTATTCATGCATTTTTCGTGTTTCAGATTTTGTTACTGATTGTGTTCGGGGGGCAGGGAAGACGATCTAAGTTTGTCTGACCTCTACCTGAATGTGCTGAGGCAGGTTGGGGAAAGTCAAAATTGTGTCCACCTACGTAACTTCCAGAGTCAGATACCAAAACAAAACTATGGGATTACATAAACCGCATATTAGAGATTCTTGGGTTTAGGAAAAAGAGTGTTTAGCATTCTTAACTAGAGTGATGGAGCACGAGCTATATAAAGAAAGCTCTCATCACCATTGACGAATATGTGTTATGTAAGGCACTAGACTCCCTATAAAAAAGTGGATACCAATGAATCCAAAAGGCAAGCAACCCAGGGCCTGATATTGAAGTTATCCTGGGCTTTCAGGCCTATTTTCACACAGACAGGAGTCCCGGTCTGTAATGAGAGTGAGCGTCCACCTTGGCAGAGAGCTCCGTGCTGGGACAAGTGAGCACAGATAGTTCAGATTGCTCAGGGAACAGATGCCAAGGGCACGCCGTGCGGGCTGATTCTTTGGAATGTCAGTGTGAGGCATGAGTCAGCTGCCAGGATCTGCCTCGGTCCATTTAAAGACCTTATTCAAAGAGCTCATCCACACATCACTGCCCAGAAAGGACACTTGTGCCCTTCAAAATTAAATAGAGTCCTCGACCCTTTTTTTCACAGCAGGTGTTATGACTATGGAGCATGTGATAATACGCAGTGTGCTCAGCCCTTATTGGTCATGAAAGACACAACATAACAAGCTGCAGACCTGGAAGGGACGCGGCCCCAAGGTCAGAGACCCTGGATTCCAGATCAGGCCCAACCACTCCTCAGACAGGTGACCTTGGACCAGTAACATGATCTCATGGAACTTTCGTTTTCTTCTTTGTTAAAAATAGTAGTAGTAGCAGCTTCATTTTCCATCACACAGAGGTTGTGTGGGAATCAAAGAAAATAAGAAGTATGTAACCATGTTTGATAAAGTTCAATAGTTATAATCATTACAATTTTTTTTATCTTTAAAGAAGCAAAAGCTTTTGAAAAAAAATTTTAAATGCAGACATGGGAATGAATAAGACTGTCCGGAGAAACTGTAGCGTAATTCAGAAAAAGGCAAGAGAAGAGCAAAGCCACCAGGAATCCTGATACTCAGGGCCGAGACGAACACGAGAGTTGAAGAAGCAGAGCTGCGTGAGCAGCTGCAGAAGTGGTGGGTGACCAGGGACAAGTGTCACGCGGTCGCAGCCAACACTGCACAGCTGAGGGAAGCAGGAAGGCAACAACCAAGCTGCATCCCTCGGCCTGATGACTAGAAAGTCACGGCTCTGTTGCTGTTAACTGGTGTTTCTCTTGGCCAAGGGTCACAGTTTCCAGCTCCTCCACATCCTGTAATTTTAATCGGATGTTTGACGGTGTCAATGTCGTTCAGTGTCCGGACTCCCGTCATCTTTTAGCAAACACTACACTGTATCCTGGAAGGTAGTGAATTTATTTGACTCTTAAAAGTCTGCGTGGGGTGTCTTTCAGCCCTGTTAGATCTCTGCTGGGTTGGGGTTACAGTAGCTTTTCCTCAGGACTAGTTTAGAGCTACTCCTCACTCGCGGGCTTTTGGGGGAATCTAAAACTTCCCCCCCAGTAGCTTTTCTAGCTCTTTATGGCTGGAGTTTTACATCAGTGCCAGTTACTACATTTCAGCCAGAATCAAAAATCTAAATAATAATCTTAGGAAAAACATTTTAAGTAACAGCAAAGGAAACAAAAATAAGTTTTCAGTGGATTTTGACATAATGGAAGAAAATGATGAGTTAGCATGTGGACGCAACTCTCCCAGGAAGGGGCGGAGGTACTGAACAGTGATTTACCCAGAGTTCTTCACCCCCACGAAGGGATGGGGGACTGAATAGTGATTTACCCAGAGATCTTCACCCTCTTATTTGTATTTGGTTATTTATGACTTAACTTAGAATAGCATGGAGTTAATATTTATAAATACATAGAACAGTGCTTGGCTCAGAGTAACTGTTAATATAGGTTTGTTCAATAAATACTAAACACGGAGGACTAGAAGGGTCAAAGTCAGCGCTACTCAGCACAGCTGTGGTATAACTATTATGTATTTTTTCCTTACTGACCTTAAACTCCATGTGGACAGCTAGTGTATCTACACTTTGTTCACTCATTTAGCTCCAAATTCACACCAATGACCTTCACACTGGCCCATCACAGGGACTCAAAAAATAATTTGCTGAGTAAACAAATAAAAGACTAACTCACTGAATGGAAGGACAGTCCCCGCCACTCGCACGCTTGAATATCTCGTCTAAAATGTGAACATAACACTTGTGTGTCATGTGATATGGAAATTTTATTTCTATGTCATGTCCCCTTTTAAAAGCAATTTATATTGTTTGTTAAGTGGCATGTGTCCTGCCCCACCCTGGAACATGACTCTTTTGAGAAATCTATTGTCATTTTGTGAACTTTGAGGAGTATAAACCAGGAAGGCACAGTCTGCATGATGAGAAATTTGAGCAGGTACACCAATCAGGTGACAGCCACCCCTTACAGACGTGATTCAAAAGAAATACAACCGCAATCAGAGGCCTTTCCAAACAACACACACAAGAAAAGGTAAAGCTAGGCTTATGACGCAAAGAAAATAAAATATTCTTCTTACCTGGAAGATACATTTTGTAAGTGAAGGCGGGTGATACCAGATTTGCTAATTGGTCATGTGGAAGCTTATCACTGCTTCAAACCTCGAGTGACTTTCAACGTCTGACAAAGAGTTAAAATCCTTAAGGATGCTTTCTGCATATATTGTCTGCTTGGCAGGAGATAATTGAGGATTTATGGTCTTTGTCACAATGAGAATCATTCTGAATTCAATACACCGAATTCCTTATTCTATCTCATTTTATGCTGCCATATCCCACCCCTCTCCTAGCAAAATAAGAGAAACACAAAGCAAAATTGTTGGAGAAGAACAGAAAGTCTCATACACTGATGGAAATACAAAACGACATTGTCCCAATAAAAGGGGGTTTGGAAATGTCTAGTAGAAGGACTTACTATTTATTTTTGACTCAGCATCCTTATTTCCAAAAATCTATCCTAAAATCCTCCTGAGAAAATATGAGAAATAGGTGTGGGCAAGCCTGTCCCTGCAGCATGCTGACTAACAGAGAGGTTGGGAAATGGCCAAAGGTCTGCAGCCCTTCAGGAAACAACGGCATGGCCCCACAGCAGGGTGTTATGGGGCTACAGAGATAAAAGGGCACTTACAAATGCTTCGATGTGTAGTATATTCAAGTAAGTAGACAATATTTATAGTATGCACAGATATCTGTGCAAGAATGTGCTTTTTAAGAACTTTAAAAAATTGTATCTAAGGAGGGTTGAAGGAAGGAAGAGGCACAAGGGGCAGGTGTAGAACACGCCCTCTCGGAACGTACGTTGTCTTGTGTGTTTGACGAAGACTCATGGAGATACTTAACATAATCCTAAATACAGGTAAAATGGGAAAGGCAGTCTGAAACAGCAAAAGCAAAATGAAAATCATACAGCTAACTGTTTACCCAGCAGTAACACAGGCACAAAAAGTGAGAAATTCCAAGGAACTTTGCAGAATATTAACTGGCTGTCCCTTCCGACTGAGGAACAGAAAAACTCTTAACCTCTTTTCATGGCGTCTACCCATCTTGTTAGTGATAGAATTGATGTAGCTAGTCTGAGACTATATTATTATATTGTGAGTGTTTCGGGAGGGATTGTGCTGTTGTCACTGAGGTCTGAAGTTTTCAGCATGGAATTAATAAGAGTGAGGGGATGAACAAACGCCGTAGTCCGGAATTTGATTCACATGCGTGTCTGTGGTGCCTCTGTGTGTGCACGTGTGTTTCTGAGCTGCTCTCTCCGTCCTCTGAAAACGTGGAGAGACAGTGACTAACACAGCGGCACTCAGCACCCTTCACGCCAGCACCGTGGGCCCTGGGCACTGTTCCCCATGAGAGCAGCCGGAAGGTCTCCGTGAATGGCTGCTGCTAATGTTGGGAAGAAAACACACAAGATGAGTCTGAAGCAACTATTGTCCCCAGAAAAAAAAAATAAGCCAGGGAGACCCTTAAACCTAGGCCGAATCAAGACACTGAAATCAGGACCCACGTTCAAGCGCCTTTCACCAGCCAATGATGGATAAATTTGAACAGATGTAAGATTAATAAGTGCAATACTTTAAAGGATGCCATATACTTCATTCACACGTTTATAGTAACACTTTAATTGAAACTCATTGATCATCTTTAGATGATGCTTAAAAACTTGTTTTACAAACTAGTCAACAAGAGGACATTTTGGAGCACTTATTCTGTTTTTTCCTATAATAATTAGACCTTAGAGTAATCAAATTTGAGGAAAAAATGTGCTTTGTAGATTCATTATATGGGTAATACATTTGAAATAGATAGTCAAATTGAGACATCACCATTTTGTCATCATTATAGTATTTTTAATCTATTCCAGGCAGATGGATCACGTATATTTACAAAAAAAGAGACAACTAGACAATGTCTTCCCTCTAATAAAAAATATAATTCTAAGTCACGGATCTTTTACTACAAAGTAAAATATAGAAAATAAACCCCAAATCTTTCAAAAACCTTGGTATACCATCTCACAGGAAGTAGTATAGAATTCAAGGAATTGCACCAGTGATACCTTGGAGGAGGGATTGTACCCTCCTCACTGTGTCCCCCACGGGGTCTGATGGAGTCCAGTGGTTTAGGGATGGAAGGAAAGAGAGAATGGAAGAATAAATGAGTGCATTTCTAATCAGCTATTACATTTGGGGTAGAAGAGAGAAGTCAAAATAACTGTGGCAATGATGACAAATGCAAGGATCTTATGGTTAAAGGAACCTCTGGGATCACAGAGTGTTGCCGTCGATTTCCTAAAAAATCCCTGTTGGCAGGGAAACTGTCCTTTGAGCCACACAAAAGGGATAGTCAGGCGGGCAGCTGGCTCTGAGGGCAGCCTGCCAGGAGTGCTAAGACCTCCGGGCACAGTCAGGTGGAAAGAATGTATTGTCCACAGCCGCTCTTTGAAAGAGTGCGGTACGTAACTGGGAATGACGTGATAAACCCTGGCGGCTGGTTGTGGAATTCCCTGCAAGAGAAAGTGACAGAGCAGAGGGACTAATAAGATTTACTGTATTTAATAATAAATCAAGAACTCGTCCGCTAATAAGTGGCTGAAGCGTTTAGCATAAACCTTCTTTCTTCTGTGACTGACTCCATTTCTAGTTCCAACGGGGCCTAAAATAGTGCACTTTCCTTCTCTATGTAAACAGTCCTTCACTCAGAGACACAAACTGAATAAAAATACAGCACATTTTAATTTTGTCTCTCATTCTCTGGCAAAATCATGGGAAGAAAGGAAAGTATTCCCATCAAGAGGGGTACAGAGACCCAGAACTTCTCCCCCTTCAGTGGGGCTGAGCAGGTGCAAACAGCAGAGAAGGTGGCCCTGGTGCCACCAGGTTTGGGTGACAGGAAGCTCCTCCAAGGTGGGCAGGAAGACCCCTCCTGTCCTCTCTCCCCAATGGGTACAGTAGCAGTGGCAAGAAGTAGGTCTGATGTTTTAGAATTTTGAAGGAAGTGGTGGGAAGTTGCCAAACAAGCAGAAGCATGGTTTCAGAATTTCCTTAGCAAGACAACAGCAAGAACACCAGTCAAGCAGGCTGATTCAAGAAAGAGAATTAAATGTGAATAAAATCTAAGCAAGTGAAATTACATCTATTTTATTGAACCGTGTCTGGAGACTGAGTATGAAAAGGTCAGCCTGGAGTACTGAGGAAAGATGTCCAGAGAGCCACAATTTCACCAACATTATTCAGGTAAATGAGATAGCAACACTTTCAGGTTAAGTCTCCAATAAGGCAGTGTGCAGTCCTAAGCTGGGATGACTGAGGACGCCAACCACAGTGACCTGGACCAGGTAGTGCCCCCGGTGATTCCAGAAGGGTGCTGGGCTGCAGCCTCCCCAGCACCAAGGAGGATCAGGGTCTGTTAGGGGCCACCAGGCACAGTGACTCACACCTGTAATCCCAGCACTCTGGGAGGCTGGCCGAGGTGGGTGGATCCTTTGAGCTCAGGAGTTTGAGAATAGCCTGAACAAGAGCAAGACCCTGGCTCTAAAAATAGCTGGGTGTTGTGGTGGGCACCTATAGTCCCAGCTTCTTGGGAGGCTGAGGCAAGAGAATCACTTGAGCCCAAGAGTTGGAGGTTGCTGTGACACCACAGCACTCTACCGAGAGCAACAAAGTGAGACTCTGTCTAAAAAAAAACAAAAAACTGTAAAATCAAGTCAAATATCCATTGTGTTAGAAAAGGAAGAGTCTGTTAGGCTTAATTTCAGCCAGGTAAATTTGCCAAATTCCATCCCCTCTGGGGTTCAGGCTCTTTGTATGTAATGTGATGGGTGGTCTTGATGTTCTCTGAGCATCAATCTCTATCTGTCCCCTCACCAACATATATCCTTGATTTTCTTGAGTGCTTTGTTCTCTTTTCTTATTTTGATTTATTTATTTGTTTTTGTCCTTTTTTTGCAGTCAAATGCTCTACCACTGAACTATACCCCCATTTTTGTCTTTTTTTAAGGTCAAAAATATGCAGTTTCCTATAAAACTTAAACCTTAGGGCTTGCTCTAGACTTCAACAAGCTAAGCAAATTAAAGAATGCTTTTCACCTGATTAATCAAAGCCTTCTTCGCTCCTGTGGGGAGCAGGAGCTAGTTGCTGAGGACAAAGCCTGCCCATTTTGACATGAAGATATCTCTCAGGCGGGTGGCCACCTGTGATGAAGTGAGTCATTGAAGAAAGTCTATTTTCTTGTTGCATAAATACAGGCCTGAATATGGCGCGGGAGCTGTCACACAGGTCCCTCCTAAATGCAGTCCCACAGAGGGGACACGCCATCATCACTCATGTCACTGTCTGTGCGACCGTAGTGTTTAAAATAATCCATCAATATCAGAGAAAACAGCAGACAGGCAGGGGGCGGGCTGCTTTCTCAGGAATAATGAAAGAAAATTTCTGATCATTACTGGTCAGCTTTTAATAGTTAATGAATGTTCTTAATCATTTCCAAAATTTGATATGCTGTACACTTGTAAGGATGCACCATTTTTAAGATTTTCGGACAGGATGCTTCTCCCACAGCAGTCAGCTTTCATAACGTTTAGAATTATTCATTATGTTTCAAAAGTTAAATCCATGATATATGAAATATTTCGTACTGGTTGCAATTTTCTAGATGTAAAAAAAATGCTTATTTCTTTAATAATTCTCTCAAATATATTAATAATAATTGAAAGACTTTCAGTGCTACAGGTTGTTAATAAGTCAGAAAGTGTGTGTTGAAACCATCTTCCTTCTGACGGCAAAAATAATGAAAGTCTTTCGTGTTTTCAGTTCCCCGGATGTGGCTCCTGCCTGAGAAGTGGTACGGGAACCAAACCACATGCACCTTGCGCTGTCAGCTCCACTTCCCCAGCGCCCTCTCACTTTGCCACCCAGACACCAGCCTGGAGGATGGAATCTAAAGAATGTGTCTGCCTTATCAAGAGCTCTCCCTTCACCCAAGCGCCCACCCCCTGGTTCCATTCTAGTGACTTCACAAAACACATCTAATTACTTAGTAGAGAGCCCTCTTAATCCCCCTAAGAATGTGTTTACTTGCTAAGCAGAGGGTGGGAGATCCGCTTGGAGTCGCTGCAGTGGGGCAGCATAAGTGAGATCAACATTATCTGAAATGACCAAGGCCTTCCCCAAGGTTCAGCCGGAAGGAATCAGGAGATGGTCCTTCGGATTTTCCAAGTGAGCATTCTGGGGAACTTGCCTGAACAAGGGAAGAATTCTGGGGAACAGCCCCTCAGCACTAGCTTGTCACTAGATGTTGTGTAATGAAACCTTGTTGAGTTGAATTAATACAATGTGGATTTATGTCCTTTCCTGCCAGGTATCTAGTTCTAAAAAATACAGACCTGTATGTATATCAGCCGTGCGAGGCTCCTGAGATGTTTCTCCTTGTGATGTGGGAAAAGATGTCACGTGGCCCCTCATAACCATTAACCACCCCAAGAAAGATCAAGCAAAGTCACACAAAGAAAATGCACAGGCAGTTGACCTCATTTGCAATCACTGCTGTGCCCCAGAGTTCAAAACATTTCACCCACACTTCATTAGGAAGGAGATTCCTGGGGGACAGGCATTCTCTGGGTCCTGGCCATCAGGAGGGAGATGTTTGGTGGTTTGTGTAAATGACATTCCTTTCACAGAAACGAATTCATCCAGGGGGATGGAAGGCATATTCCAAAAATAAACATGTTTTAGAGTCTTCTCAGACTGTGCATTTTGAAAAGCCCCCTTCACCCCTAGGTCACTTGTGTCAAATAGTAGTTCTTTACCATGCAAAAATGTCCCACTGCACTTAACTAATTTTATACCAAGAAGATGAAAGATGTTGTCTAGGGAACAGAATGAGAGGAAGGGGGTTTCAGAACCCAGAATTTTACTCTGGCTCTGATGCTAAATTTCCCGTGACCTCAGCCAAGTCCTACAAAATGTTGCTATCTGCGGAGTGAAGATAATGGACGAGCCTCCCGGATAGTTGTGGAGATTAATTAGACAGCTCATTTGAGATTCAAAGTGCTGTGAGCCCACAAGAAAGGTGCTGGGCAAGAACAAAGGAGGGGCTCCCACTTTATTTTAGCAGCCAGGGACCACACCAGAGAGGCTCTCAGGAATTCTTCTGGTGGCACACCAGTATTTGTTAATTAACTGGTATTAGGAAGTCATTATGGTTACCAGGGGTTAATGGAAAGACTGAACTTGCTAAAAAGGGTCTACAGAGGCGTCAGTCCAGGGCTGCTTTGTTCCAAGAGAGGGCTGGGCTGTAAGCATTAAGCCCACCTTGAGCGCCAGCGTGCTTCCCAGACTTGCAAAGGGCTTGCGGAAGTCTGATGAGGTGGTTTGGAGCAGAACAATTTTTTTTTCTCAATGCAAAATAAAATCTACTTCTTACTGTGCCTAAGACAAAAAATTATTTAAAGAAAAGTAAAGGAGAAAATAAGTGAGTTATTGTTCAGTAACCCCCTAACTGAAGCGTTCCAACCCTGCCTCACACAGTGGGGTCTTGAAACAGGTAAGACTCCAGGACACAGAGTGTGAGGCTGCCTACCGACTCTCTCCTCCAAGATCGACCACTGGCAGGAAGAGCCACTGGGTCTGGACTTTGACTTCTCTCTGGTCTTTAGATTCTGTGGCTTGAGCCACCAAACACTGCTGGTGTTGGGAGTGGGCTGGGAGCACCCCTTCTTGTTTCAGGAACGGATGGGGGCTTCACAAGGGAGCAAGCTGGGGAGAGATTTCCAAGCAACAGTTGACTCTCTAGGGAAGATTGGAAGCCACCTTTAACATTTACTCCCTTTTTTCCAGCTTAACACACTGGAGAAAACAAATTTAAATATTTAATAAATAAATAAATCTCTAAAGAGCAGGGGTCTGGGGCTGGGGAGCAGGTATGAACGGTAGGCTGCAGGTTTGTGGGGACGTGAGGCCCCCTATCGCTGCTGTCCTTACGGCCCTGCCCAGCCCCTCCACCTTCCCTCCTGGGCTGCCCTTCTCACTTTCCCTTTCTCTGTCCCTTAATTTACCTACAACTGACGGGAGCACCAGACCTGCCCCTGCCACTGCTGGGCCCCATATCTCCCTCCTCTGCACGGACACTCAGGGCTCGCCGGGAAGAGCCCTCCAGCTGGCACTCTGATGCAGGCCCCTGTCCTCATCCACACCCTGTCTTGTCCTTCCTAAGGAAAAGTATTGAAAAGCCAAGCGCAATCCCTCTGCACGTTCACTGCATCCTGCCATGGCCAGCCTGTGCTTCGGTGCTTGACTTTTGGGATTTTTCCTAACCCAGCTCTGCTGGGACTGTTCAGAAGTATGTTGCACTGTTTTCCAAAACCCAGTCGGGCTGGACTACCCACTTGTCTTCCTATGGTGCACGTGGCCTTCCTATCTCCGTGGTCCACCTTTCAGGAATGGGCAGACGCATCCTGCTTACCCACCTAAATCCTTCTCTGAGGCCTTGATTGCCTTGTCCAAGACTCGGGGAATTCCCTCGGCATGGGATTTCCTGGTCATTTCTATTTTTGACTATGGGGCTTGGCTCTGAGTCCTTGTCAAGCAACAGTTAACTCTTCTAGGGAAGATTTCCTAGAAGAAAATCTAGGGGTTTCCTGATTTCTGAAAGAGACCCTGGCCGTCACTCTCTCTGCCTTCACCTTGCTGTATCTGTCGCTGGGGCGTTCATCATTACCTCGAATTAAAGTACCTTGCTCCTTAATGTTTTTTCTATCTCCTTAAGAGTAGATAAATCCCTTACAGTCTATTCTTGGTTCGTCTCGTACACATGCTGTATCCCAACTGCTGCAGCTACATGAGCCACAGCAAGGTGGGCAGTCGGAACGGTTACGTGGGGCTTACTCCGGACCACACCATTCCACGTGCTTCCTCTGTTCTGCTTCAATCCTCACAGTCATCTGAGAGGTAAGTATAATGATTTCCCTATTGAGACATGAGGACATTGAATCACAGGAGATAAGAACGTAGGCATGCACACTGCTGGCATGAGCTCAGTTAAGATTCAAAGGCAAGAGGGCTGTGTCCAGAGCCCGAGGCCTCTGCTGCGGGCACTCGGCACTGTGCTGGCAAATGATTGCACAGGTGGAAACCTCTTCCCAGCTACAGGTTCCTTACGGAGAGGCAGGCAGGCTCGTGCACGCGAAGGTCCCCGTGTCAGACCCTTAGGAAGTCCAGCACCCCATGACTGACCAATTCTACAGACTACAGGATATGTTCACCTGACCAGAAAATGTCCTTACACGCCTGAGAAGATTCTTCATCAATTCTCCAATCTCCGTCCCAGTGGTTTTCAGCCATTTTTTATCTCATGGCACACTTGAATCGATGGTTAAGCCTCGTGGCACATTTAAATGATGTTGATAAAGCAAAGAGTAAAAAAAAAAAAAATTGTATACTTACTGTGCTTTGAACTCCTTTCAAAAATAATTTAATTAATGACCCTTAAAATTTTTCACAGCACACCTAAGACCCTCTCACTGCATAGCAGTGTGCCAGGGCACGCCAGCTGAAAATCACTGCTCTATCCCCTAAGTCAAGGAAAATTTGAGAACTGCTTTTCAAGAGAAAATTTAGAAACAAAAATGATGCCTATTAATAAGGATTGCTCTTTGCAAAAAGTACTCAGATACTTATCTTAGAGAAGCATGGTGGTAACTACAGGGACTTGCATTATTAAGGTATCCTGGGTGCCAGCGCCACCAAATTGCTAAACGACCTTAGCTTACGCTTTCTGTCCTATGCACCTGAGTTTCCTCATCCTTAAAATGACGGCATTATTACCCCCACCCTAGTGACAGGTGTCTCAAACACAGTCAGTAGCAACAGACTCAAATTATCTTAATCTTTACGTTTCATTAAGGAATCAGCTACTGCTTGGATAGGAGGGTCATGGGAGGGATGGATATGAGACAAGTAGTCACCACAAAGGCCGTCTCGGGGCTTGTAACCCCGAGATTCTATTACTATCCTTACCTACAGTGGTAACTAGTACCATTATTACTGTCCCTCCACAGACCCGACGAGGAGCCCAGGATAAGAAGGGGTGACTTCTAGTTGTACAACTCAGACATAAGACCTTCTTTATGTGATCTTAACAAAACAGTGCTTTGCAACACAGAGAACCCCACTGGCATTCCCAGGAGAAAGGAAAGGGGCTGCCGGACACAAGGGCCAGACACAGGCGGACCTCCACTCCAAAACGGGAGGGGCTGCCGGACACAGGGGCCAGGGAGAGGCGGACCTCCACTCCAAAACAGGAGGGGCTGCCGGACACAGGGGCCAGACACAGGCGGACCTCCCCTCCAAAACAGGAGGGGCTGCCGGACACAGGGGCCAGGGAGAGGCGGACCTCCACTCCAAAACAGGAGGGGCTGCCGGACACAGGGGCCAGGGAGAGGCGGACCTCCACTCCAAAACAGGAGGGGCTGCTGGACACAGGGGCCAGGGAGAGGTGGACCTCCACTCCAAAACGCAGGTGGAGTGATGGGGCAGGGGTGTTGTTCAGATCAAGAGGTGTGCTCAGTTCTAGTATTGTAGTGGCAGAGTGCCACAGTCATATCAGAAGGAAGGTGGTTCTGGTCTTGCAAAGGACATAATTTATAAAATATATAGTGAAAAATGTTCAGAGCGTCTTTTTCTCAGGGTGTTGGGAGAACATGGTATAGGGTGTAGCCAGTGGAACAAGAAGGGCGGTGGTTTCATCTCAGCCAGAGATGAAGCCCATGCGGGAAGTCTGAAGATTAGAGACAAGAGCTAATGTGAAAATCACAGAGATGGGCAAACTCGCCTCTCCGTCCGTGTGAAGAGAAGCTGGGATGAGGGTTGCCAGATGAAATACAGGACAATCAATCAGATTTGAATTTCACACACACGACACATTCTCTTCAGTCTAAGTATGTCCCAAGTAGTTCGTGTGACTTACTTATACTGAAAAAAAATCATTATATATCTGAAATGCACACGTAACTGGGAATCCTGTATTTGCATTTGATGAATATGGTTTGACCATCTAATCCAGGGTATCTGCTTTGAGTCTTTAAAGGGAAAGGTGAGAAATGGCAGGTCAGAGGATGGCTGGTACGTTAGTCAAATTCTCAAGGGAGACAGAACCAATGGGATGTGTGTGTGTGGGGGGGTGCATGCATGTGTGTGCACATGTGTGTATGTGTGTGTACAAGTGTGTGGGGGGTGCACGCATGTGTGTGCATGCGTGCGTGTATGTGTACAGAGACAGAGACAAGGAGAGGAGGGGAGAGAGATTTATTTTAAGGATCGGCTGGTACAATTGTGGAGCCTGGCAAGTCCATAATATTCAGGGAGGGCCAGCAGGCTGGAGACCAGGGAACAGTTGATGCTGCAGGCTGAATGCACAGGCCGTCTGCTGGCAGGGGGGCCTCCTCCTGGAGGAGCCATCAGTCTCTCTTCCATGGTAGTTGGGCCTTCGACTGATGGGCTAAAGTCCACCCACATTGTGCAGAGTGGTCCGCTTTACTCAAAGTCTTTTGATTTACGTTTTAAAATTAAAATTCAACTTAAATTTTAAAAATACCTCCACAGAAACATCTAGAATAATGTTTGTCCAAATATCTGGGTAATGTAGCCTAGCACACACACAAAAATAACTAACACATTAGAGAAGGCAGCTGGCTTCCTTAATCTGGTGAATCTGAAGCAATTAGCAACATATCCATGGGAATCTCATCACAGAAGGGTGTGTTGAATCATAACGCAAAACAGCAAACATATATATACTGCAACAACACAAGTGTTCCCGGCATATGCCTTGCTAACGGGGAATCTTCTTTTTTTTTTAATCAGTTGCCTAGAGAGATGCTTTGTTTGCTTTGCTTTGCTTGCTTCCCCCCCTCTTTTAAAACATTGATCCTTGTATGGAAGGAAGCAAAGGTTACTATTTGTTTTATCTACTGCTCCCAACAGAATGGCTACGAGAAAGAAATAGTGAATTTAAAAGGGTGTAGCTTGCTGGAGCCAAGTGAAATTTGATGTCTCTCTAAATCATTGTAGACAAAACAAGCCACGTAGCCCAGTCTTACTCACTTGGCCACATAGGAAGTTGCCTGGCCTCCCATTCAAGGCTAAATTTAGCAGAACTGTCAGCCAGCTTCCCTGTGTGCAGGTAAGAGCTGGCAAGGATGCTGAGCTCCTGAGTGGTCTGCATTCCTGATGTGGCTACAAGAGATTCTGCGGACAGCATCTGGGGAAACACTCGCTGCCTGCTGGCCCGTCCTGGGGGTAATGCCCTCGGCTCTGGGACAGGTCCTGAGAAGAGCCGGCTGGCCACCCAGCTGGCTCCAGGGACCGCTTCCTGCCTTCTCCTCCCACAAGTGCACTGTGAGGGCTGAGGGTCGCCTGAAAATACACCTGTTGTAAACTGAGCCAGAAATCACGGAATCAGAAATCAGAAAGCCAGCCCCTTTCCCCAATGTCCTCTCCCTGCTGAGGAAGTGAGGCTGCAAACACAGCAGGGGTCCTTCTGCCGCACCCGGGTTTTGTTTATTTGCCTTTCCATAGATTGAGGAAAACATCTCTCTTAGCCTCCAGAGGGAGAGAACCCGGCCATATTTCCCTGAGCCGAGTGAGGAAAGTGGGTGGATTGGAGCTCTAATTAGAGTTGGCTCTGAGAAAACACAGCATGTGGGTGAGATCTGCTTCTTCTCAAATAACCCAATTGAGAAAATTTCCACAATTAGATCTTCCCTCTTGTCTCCTTTAATCAGCTAGACTCTGCACAACGACGCTCCCGCTGCACCCTCAGCCGATTCACAGAGCCAAGTCCAATGGCCAGGCGCATAGTAGGTAGGAGGCGGTTCACCGTCGAGGACCCCCGAGCCGGACTCCACCATCAGGAGCTGACACTCCCCGACTGAACCCTCCCACAGCTGACTGGTAGGCGCTGCAGCCGCAGCTGATTGCAGACTTCACTCTGTTTCTCAAGGGGAGTCATTTTTTGGACAAGTAAAAAGTTCCCCGAAGCCTACAGAACTCGCCCTAACTAGGTCTTTATGACCAGCTGTGGGATGAGGCACGTGCTGCGTCCACACCCCCCATAACCCTTTACCCCAGTTCTCCTGTGGTCAGTGATGGCCAGCTGCCCCTGCTCTGCCTGTACTGGAACCTGGGGATCGTCTTGGGGAATCAGTCTCTCTCCCTGTTCCTCTCACGCCCCAAGCAGGCACTCCACATGGTCTTGGAAATGCACCTGTTAGGTTAGACTACTTCATTGGTTAACCAGTCTAACCGGACAGGTAATCTAGCACTACCCCGGAGCCCTGATGGGGTCGGGGACTTCAGAGATCACGAGGGGAAGAAACGGAAGGTCAATCAGTGCAGACCCAGGTGAGAGGAGGGAGCAAGGGAAGCTACGAGAGAGAGGCTCCGTTACCCACGTGACCTCACAGGAGGACAGCTCGGCCCCCAAGTGTCCCAGAGAACAGAGAAGCCCCGCGGCCTCTGAGTCAAGGCTGGAAGGACTCTGGACCAGGGGCGGGGCTGTGCTCCTAAGTCGGAGCAGAGAGACAGCAATAAACTGTCATCTGGCCGATCCCAGGGGGATGGAAAGAAACTAAAGAAACCAGGTCAGAATGCTAACATTTCTTTGAGACGTCTTTCCCTCTCCCTCTCAACCCCCTTGCCCATCTGCAATGGTCACATGGGTCAGGCACCGATCACCCACGCACACAGTGGCTGACACCCCCACCTGTACAGTCCTGCAGGTGACACTGCCACCACGGTGCTCTCCTGGGGCACCCAGGGTGAGTGTGGCCTGTGGTTTGCTGGTGACAACTATTCCAAGTAGGGCACATGCTCCCCTCCCCCAGCCTGGTCATGCAGAAGAACCACCCTCCTGAATTTAAAGTCTGAGTTTCCTCTCCCCACTCAGCCACCCCAGGTGGGAGGATGAGTTCTTGGTCTTGTGCAGACACCCCCTTTCACCCCCACCAGGTCCTTTCCATCTGCTTTTAAAAGCCCCAGTCTCATTAAAAAGCATCTGTCCTCAGCTCCGGCCCCCTCCTGACCCTTCTCATACCCACTGGGCTTCTAAAGCGCGTTCTCATCTGTAGAGAGAAAGCTGTCAATTGTTCTTGTTGACTTACTTTGAATCTTTGGATGTCAGTTTATGGCAAATCCCTGCAAGAGTACTTCCCTGAGCAGGCCCATCCTCCCAGCTCTACCCTTCACTTTCGTCAGAATAACATCAGTTGGGAAGCCCTAATGCTGTCCATGGTCTGGCCAAACAGCTCCAGAAGCATCTGTGCTGGGAGGGAGAAGGGGTGTTCCAAATGCAGCTCTAAACACTTGCCAACTACCGTATTTTGGTGAATATAAGACGAACATTTTTTTCACATGCTGAAGTTTGTCTTCCGATATGTGGTATTTTATATTGGTAATAAGCTGCACACCTTATAGTAGAGAGTCATACTATGAAGCATAGTATCAGGCAGGGAAGCTGACACTATATTATCTGACTGATAATCAGGTTTGATTAACTGTATCAGGTAACCTCGGGCAAATTGTTTTCCTTTTCACTGCCTAAGTTTTTACTAAGTTGTGCTCTCTGGCAATATCCAAATCTTCAGGTGGTTATGATCATTAAAGGAAGATGATACACATACAGCACTTTAAACAATGGCATCTGGCCACAGTAATTGCTCAGTAGATGTGAGTTGTACTCACCGCCTTTTGTAATCCTCAAAGACATGGAATGAATTGAACAGTATCTCACCACTCCCAGCAGGACAGGTGAGAATCACCTGTGAGCCCCTACCTTAGCCTCCTATCCTAGTCTTTATCGTATATATGTTTAATGTGGAATTTATGAGGAAAACATCAACACAGCATGCTTATTCCTGTCTACATGGCTTCTTTTTCAACAAGAGACATTTTTTGTTTGTATTCCTGTTTTTTCTAAAAAGAAGTTTCCCAATCCTCGACCTAGAATAATTCCACCATGAAAAATCTCATTGATGCAATCAACAAACAGTCAGTGTAACAGCTACAAACCCCAGAAGAACTTTAACACGCTTCAACTGCACTTCTTAACACTTAAAATGTAAACAGCTTACATGCTCCATCCACCTTCCAGAAGAAATCCATTGCTTAGTGTGGCCCTTTCTGGACCATTTTTTCACTGAATAGTGATTGCATGAGAAAATGCTTAAAATGTAATGAGAAATTTCACACACAAAAAACTACCCCCCCCGGCCAGTGAACCCATCCAGTGGTCTGCCCTTATGGCTTCCTTCCGACAGCTACAGAACATATCAGGAGTCAGGTGGGACCGAATGCTCGGCTCTCAGCAGTGAGAACTCCGCCCGCAGCTGGTCCTGAGGACAAACTTGTTTCAGATGTTTCTGAGAGTGAGGAGAAAGGGGCCGGGCCAAGACTCTTAGAAGACACTCTGTCCTCACCAGCTGTAATCTCGGACGCTCTCTCTTCCGTCTCTAGGTTAACATGGGGCACCACGGTTTGTGGTTGGTTTGGGGTGGTTTGTGGGACCACCGTCTCCCTGTTCACACGGGGCATGCTCCTCTTTGTGGGACCATGCATTCTCTGACCTTTCTGGACAGTCATCTGGCAATGTGAACAAAATTCAAATGTCAGCAATTTTTGATCCAGTAACTCCACAGGCAGAAATTGATCTAAAGAAATAAAAAGACCAATGTACCTACATGTGTAAGTATGTTCACAGCACTGCTTTTATATTTTAACATTATTCATTTTTAATTGACAAAAATTATATAGATTTATCTTGTATAATACCTCGTTTTGAAATAGGTGCACATTGTGGAATGTTTGAATTGAGTTGATCAAGAGACCTATTATTTCACAGATACCATTATATCCTTTTCTGTGGTGAGAAAACGTGAAATCTCTCACCAATTCTCAAAAACACGATATATTGTTAATAACTTGAGTGGCGTGTTGCACCTGGACCTCTTGAACTCATTTGCACCTCTGACCAGCATCTCCCAAGCCGGCCCCTCGTCCCCAGCCTTCTACTTGCTGCTCCTTGAGCTCAACTCCGTACAGCATCACTTTTACAGAATCTCTTCTAGCAAGAGTCGAATTAACCAACTGACAATAGAGTGTGATTACATCATTGTAGATATACACAAGGGCTACTGTGGGTCATTTGAAAATGATAAAATAAAGCTATATTTATTGGCATAAAAAGTTTTTAAAGGCAGATTTTCTTTTAAAATTATAGACTGGCCTTATCAAAATTATACACACAAACCTGTAACATGGAATAAATTCTGGGGAAAAAAAAACACCAAAGTGTTAGCAGTGGTCTCTCTACAAGATTACGGGTGAGTTTTTTTTTTTTTCCTTCTTCATAATTTATTGTGTGCCCCAATTTTTTATAATGGTCATATTATCACTTTCATAACAAAATAAGCTATTTTCATTTTGGAAAATATAGGGTCTGTGTTCACTGTGGCTGTCTTTCATTTGAGTCATGCCTCCGTCTTGTGTGGGCAAAGAGAACGGGTCCATCTCAGGCTCTGGCAATGGTTCACTGCCATCATCTCACCTACCCAGATAATTGGAGCAACCAATACTTATTTGTCCTAAAATAGGGCAGCAGTCTAACATGATAGGAAGGGAAGAAAAGGGGAGAAAAGACGAGGAAGAAAGAGAGGGACGGAAAAAAATGGGCCTCCAAGGAACAGAAACTATAGTCCAGAACAATTCAGTCCGATTTGTCTTTTAAATGATTTGAATTCAAATTATTGGTGCCTATCATCAACATTACATGTGAGAATTTATATTGAAGCATATTCTGAAGTAGTATAAATGAAAACACTGGGAAACATACTGTAGTTACTAAGTACCAGAGGTTAATATTGCTTTTACCTGTGTGAGATAGGGTCAGGGTCAGGGTCAGGATAGTCTCTCTTAATCCATACAATTGGAGGTTGGGGTCATTCCTGGTACAACTTACGGTGATTTACAGTGACATTAGTCATGAGCATTTTAACAAGGCAAGACTGTGTGTGTTACTGTCTTTTATTTAAGTGGAAGGGGATAATTGATTTCTGGCAGACTTGTTTTATACAGTTTGTAAAATTCAAGCTGTATTGGCTTATGTATTTGGTGGCTTCCAAGGTTGTTATTATCACTTGGAGAAAAAGAAAATCCCAATAGAAAAGTCTCACAGGGTCTAACACACAGGATGTTTTCCTCAGATTCTGCCGCTTCTGTCTGAGAGCCCCCACGGGCACAGTGTTCTCAAGAAGAGATGTTGTGGCCCCATCTATGACTCTAAACCCCACTCTGTGCTCTGACAGAGAACCCGCTTTTGACCTGTCCCCACACACGTTCTGACACATCCACCTCGGCAGGAAGGCTGGTTCCTGACTAAAACTAGACAGCCCGACGTCTGAGGCTGTTCTCACCTTCGCCTCTCCTGCACATTTGTCTCTGTGTTTATTTTTGCCAGAAAGACAAACTTGGTTTGTGGCCAGGGAATTTTCTAACATCTGGCCTCCAACATCTGCACAGAATAGAATGCTTTGGAGGATCAGATGAAGATAAAAAACTCTCTGAAAGGGGTGAGAAGGATAGCAGTGTTTCCGTTGGGACCACAGGTCACAGAGTGTGTGAGAGAAGGTGCCAGCTAAGCCCTGTCCGCGGGCCCCTGTGACCGGCCGGTGTGCGGTACCGGCGGGAGCCAGGCTGCCTACCCGACGGCAAAGAGGGCGCAGCAGCTTCCACGCTGAGCAGAAGGCAGCTTCGCCCGGCTGGTGTCGTCCGTCCTTCGTGTGTTTGGTAATCTAAAATCGCACTTCACCACGGTGTTTGCTCGTTGATTGCCTTCTCCACCGGATTGTAAACTCTGCAGGTCAGGAAGCACGGCTGATGTGTTCCCGTGTGGACTCGGCATTGGCCGTGCAGAAGACATGGACAAATAGTTGAAGGACGGAAAGAGGAAGGCAGGTGTGCACTTCCCCATCCACTAGAGGGTCACTCTTAGACTGTCCCGGGACATTCTCCACAGCACCTAGCGGTGTGTCCGCAGGGAGCAAAGTCATCATGAACGCTGGCTGACCTCAGGATGCTCTCGTGTGCTCACTGGATTAACAATAGATTAAAATTGATGTTATGGTGGAAAAGATGCTAATGTGGACATGCCCATAAATGAGCACTTTAAATGAATTGGCTGTATCTAAGGGAGTCTTTGAATTCATTCTGAGAGCTTATTTTTCTGGTCACTGAATCTTCTAGATGCCAGGGATGTTTCTGAGGCTGGAGCAAGTGGCTTCCGCTAACTGGGACTGGAGGGGTCGGTTCTGTGTGTGGCAGGGAGCTTCCTGCACCAACCCACGTGGCAGGAAGGTCGGCTAAGGGGGCATTTGGTTCCCCTGGCCTAGGAAAAGTGACGCCTCTGCTGGGTGTTGCAGATACTTTGTGATCATCCTGTTGTCAGAGGTAGAGTGACCTATCCACGTGGCACCCTCCTGGGGGGACTTTTAAAAACCTCAGAAGAGGAAAATGGAAAACCAATATTAGTTTCCACCTGCTCCTCCCAGCTCCCATTGGCTTCCCAGAGTCCCAGAGGAATTGAGTGTGAGCTCAGTTACCAGCTCTGCCCTCCTAGATGGAGGGTGTGAGCAGAGCTCAAAGTTGGTCTCAGTGTTCTAATCTGTAAAATGGGAATAAGCAATTCCTGTTGTGGAAGTAAGTGCTGCAAAGATTAAATCAAAGCAAGCTTTGGCAGTACTTTGTAAAGCACAAATCACTGCGTAAATGATCCCTGCTAGGTCTAATAACTAACAACTGAGTCCTTTTTGTGGATCAAGCACCTTAACCACATTTCAATCTCATGACATTTCTACAAAGAAGGCGATGGTAGTAGCAGCTGTGCCTTTTCTGTGCGTGGATATGTGTAGACAGGTGTAGAAAAGGAAAGGGCTGATCAGGTGGTGATTCTAACCAGGTGATTGAAACAGGGAAAATTAAAAAGTAACATCTCAAAGAAAAGGAAGGAGCCTGGGGTCTTACATGGGTAGGTAGACGTAGTGTGATGAGAGTCTGGCGACAAGAAGGTGCAGATGGGTGGTGTGCGGGACACACGCTCCCCTGGACCACAAACACAGGGGTGTTCCTTAGCCAGCGCTGTGTTCTGGGAAGCAAAACTCTGGAGCAAAATTCAATGTTGTCACGGGTTAAATAAGTAGCTGCGGATCACACAACCAGTCAAGGAGTGGTAAAAAATAATGTTGATGATGATGCCAGCAGTGACAGTGAACTCTTATTGGTGGTTGACTTCGTGCTCTGTCCCTCTCACACTGAAAGTCTACATGCATTATATGTACAGTGATCCTGTAAGGAAATCCTGTCATATTTTTCTGTATTAAAAATCAGAATATCAACTTTCAGGGAGGTCAAATTAACCTCATCCCAGTAAAATTAACGCTAACTGGAAGGGCTGGCTGTGCACCTGGGCTCTGGGCTCCCCTCCAACCCCAATTCCACCTGCCACAGTGCTGGAAGGTTTCAGCATAACGGGAGGCCTTTGTAATGTAGAGCTTGTTCTGGTGATAATAAGAGAGTTGCTGGCCAGAGGCCTGAAACCCTTGCACTCTGGAAGACCAAAGTGGGAGTATCACTTCGGGTCAGGAGTTCAAGACCAGCTTGAGTAAGATCCTGTCAAACCAAAGATCCTACCCAAAATAGAAAATATAGGTGGCACCCGTAGCTCAGTTGACAGGGTGCTGGCCACATATACCAAGGCTGGCAGGTTCGAACTGGCCTGAGCCACCTAAAACAACAATGACAACTGCAACAAAAAAATAGACAGGCATTGTGGCAGGCACCTGTAGTCCCAGCAACTTGGGAGGCTGAGCAAGAGAATCGCTAAAGCCCAAGAGTTTGAGGTGGCTGTGAGCTGTGACACCACAGCACTCTACCGAGGGCAACAGCTTGAGACTCTGTCTCAAAAAAGAAAAAAAAATAGAAAATATTAGCTCTGCATGGTAGTGTGCACCTGTAGCCCATGGGGTGGGTAAGATAATTATGATATTAATTCAAAGGATATGCAAACAAAAGAAGTCAAATATACAGGGTGGTGATGTAAAGGAGACCTTTCCCTTGACCTTCTAAGGGTTTGCATGTCAAGCCACAAGCTGATGCCTGCTGGGTGCACAAGGAGGCTGGGCTGAGGCATCCTCCAGTGAACAGGGTGAAGGTGCCTTTTGAGAGTGAATCCATAAACCAACTTAGCAGATCAGAGCAGGATTACTGATATGTACAGTAAGGAATTTTCATAACACTAAAACATTAGCTAATCTGAGAGCCTGGGACAGCATTTCTTCAAGGTAACAATTGGCAGGGCTGAGTTCCAGCTGATCTTGCCTGCACAATATGGCTGCCATTTGTCAAAGACTCTACAGCCCCTTTTCCCCAGAAACCAAGGCTATTGCTGTTTATCACCATTCTTTCTTTCTTGTTTATTAAGGCCAGATTCACACTCTCATTTGGGTCCCCAGCCTAGACCAGTGGCATTTGATCTCGCAATCATAAATGATGGGAACAGCCTCATCTCCACACCCAGGTTCCTTCTAACGGGAACTCTGTAATTTCTGGGGGGTTATGATTCATACACGTGGGCCAAGTCTGTTCAGGCACTTGGAGATGTAGACGGATCTCCGCAGAATTCCCATATTGAATTAATAGCAGGTTAACAATAGCATTTATTTTTGAAGACTGAACTTAGTCCTTTTCAGTTCCAGATAAACCTCAACAAAATGAGCAAAATATCGGAAACAAATGAAACTGCTACACTGAAGTATCATAAGACCCAGCAGATACAATCTGAGCATTGAAGAAGACAGTGTGAACTTTGTTTAAAATTCATTTTACAACTAACATGAAAGCCATTCCTGGATTCTCTGTTTCTGAAGTCTACATATACTTAATTCCTCTCACTGGCAACATACATGGTATCTATCAAGTGTTTGTGGAGCAGGAAATTTTGTTTGTGTGCTCACATCCGGGAAAGGGCTCAGAGCTCACATTGGGCAAATTTGCCTTAATTCACCGAGGGGCTTCCCAGCCAGGCCTCTGGAGTGTTTATTACAAGAGACTTGAGATGGAGAATCAGCCATCTCCTTCTAGTAAACTGAGTGGAGATGAAATAACACAAAACTACATTTTGATGAAAAGAAGAAGAAAAACTTTAGGCTGATGTTGCCATGCAAGATTACTAAATGTGATTTTCCAAGTGTGTGACCAACTTTATGGCGAGTGAGTAATGGAAGTTTGCCACTTGCTAACAGTTAGCAGGCTCAGCAACCTACTGTCAGTGGGGTTTCCAGCTACCATTTGTAAGTGGAGTTTTGTTGAAATGTAGCCGTCCTCGTCCACGTGCCTCTTGCCTACACCTGTTTTCGCAGTGTCGGGGTAGAGAAGTTGCTGCAGAGACCTTATAACCTGCCTAGACTGTGTGATGTATGACCCTTCACAGAAAAATTGTGCCAACCCCTGCTCCAAACAGAGTTAAATTCCAAGTGATTTGAAGTAATTATGGATTGTAGAGAAGTCTAGTGGAGATCATGTGTGAACTTTGAAGGGAGACGGGCATGAATTTAAAACCTGATTCCTGTCTTTATTCATAGATACCAGGTCCACTGACAGGTCCACTCTCTGTAAGGTGCTGTTCTGGTGACAAATGAAGAACAAGGCAGGACCCTCAACTTTCAGGGACCCCACATTCTAGTGGCCATGTCAATTCATATTAGAGGCCGGGGGGAAGATATTTCTCTGAGGGTCAAGTTTGCCAGTAGTAAGAAGGGTCTTCTAATACATAATTTATAGAATTACCATGAGGATTATAGTCTAAAATATGTACAATTACCTTATACTGTGCCTGGCATAAAGAAATGATGCCACAGGTATTAATTGCTATCTTACTCTCAATAAATAGATGGACAGAAGACTACTTTATTATTTCAAGGTCAACTCACCCTACAAATAATTAAAGTTAGGATCTTGGTGTTTTGTGCCATCCTCACCAACCTTGAGGAGCGAATTAGACTTGGTGGGGCTGGGCCAGCCAGGGGAGACTTTGCTGGTAGTGAAGGAAATTGAACTTCACTGACAGGGGAACCAGTGCAGAAATCCTGAGGGGGTTCTGGTCTGCGGGGGGCCAGATCCATGTTTTATAAAGATGGCTTTAGCACATGTTTGGATACTGGACTTGATTTGAAATCTTGATTTTATAAAAGAGAAGTAACCTATCTCTCAAAAGGGTACCCACTAGTTACATGAGACTGCTGAAGTTCAAATAAATTAAAATTAAATAAATAAAACAATCTGCTCCTCATCAGAGCAGTCGCATGTCAAGCACTCAGCGGCCGCATGTAGCTTGGTTGCAAGCACATGGGACAATGCAGATACAGAACCTTCCCACCTTCTAAGAAAGTCCTACATGGATGGCGCATGCTACTCTTTGCAAAGCACGTTGTGCAAAGCTGTTCAAACAAATAATATTCTACAATTGTTTGGAATCAAAGGGTCTTGCTCCATGTCTTCAGAAATTTGATGATTCTTTGGTAGGAGACACAGGAAGTTGTTGGGTGAGAGAATGGGGGAAATCCCTCTTCTCTCTGGGACCTGGAACATGGGCCCCGACACCTAACATAGAGCGGCACCGAGGGGCCAGCTGGCAAGTGCGTTCTGCTGCGGGCAGTGCGTCCCGACTGGGCTTGCTCAGGCCTGCAGAGGCCGTTCCATGAGCTTGCGTCTTCCAGGACAGCCAGCATCTGTTTAAGGCTGTGGAGAATCCCAGCCTTAATTGGACAAATCTGAGTTGTGAGTGAATTCTTGCAATCAATACCAGTGACACAGATGCTTGTCAGTGACTGAAATCAGTGGCACACTCTCTCTGAGGCCCTGCGGGACAGCGCTCATCCCTAGGCACGCACAGCACACCGCAATCTCAGAGTCACCAGCCAAGTGGAAGAGCCTAGCAGGGTTTTCCAGATGACAATGAGTTCTGGAAATCTTGAGAAGCCTGGAAAATGATTTGAGGTGGGCCAGTCTGCAGTATGTTGTATACTATAAAAACCTGGCTATGAAAGAATATATGCCTTCACTTTCTACTTAGTCTGGTGAGGCCTCATGTATGTGAAGGATCTTTACTCGGGACCAAACATTCTGCTTGAAGGCCTTTTTACATTATTGAAATTAACAATTCATAACTTTCTTTTGGCACATAAAAAAGTTGCTCATTTGGAATGGATGACTCTTGGCAGAGCAGCCTAAGCAGCCCGATAGTCATGAATACCTACCCTCTCTCCCTCCCTCTCTCCTTCTTTCTCTCCTTCCTTCCTTCCTTCCTTCCTTCCTTCCTTCCTTCCTCCTCCCCTCTCTTCCTATCTTTCCTTCTTTCTTTCTCCCACCTGCCCACCTTCCTTCCTTATTTCTCCTCTCTCTTTTTCTTCATTTTAAAAAATTTTTTGAATCAGGAAAAGAATATTCAGTATTCTGCAAGTTCTTTATCATTCTCTGATAGACAATTATAGTTTTTTAAAGTTTCATTTATTTAATGGTATTTTCTGAATAAACCATGGGGCTCACTGCTAGACAGAATGGCAGACACCCTCTCCTTGGGTGTGTGAGAAGCCCATGTGTCCTCGGTGCGACCAGTTTTTAAAGTCTCCCCAGATGATGTGAATGAGCAGCCGGGGTTGAGCATCACTATGGACGAGGATGAGGACCCAGTGGAGAACCGTGGGCAGGATTGCAATGCCTTCTCAAGTGCTCTTTTGAGAGTTTATTTTCATGGTCTGGTGGAGGAAAAAAAACAGACAGTGCATTCCCTTGAGGGAGCTGAGACCCCATCTCTAAGTCAGTCCCCAAGAGGAAGGATGCCAGTAATCTCACCAAGAGTCACTTCTCTCTCACTCGAGCTGACACAGTCAAGGCGTGGCTTGTCTGTAGTTACTGACAAGACCCTGAATTAGAATTGTGGGAAACTGCAAAGAAATTTTTGGGCAAAGAGTGCTATTAATTGGAAAAGATGTGAGCTCCAACTTGTCTAGAAGCCAAGCCTGGACTGTGTCAGCTCAAGTGAGAGAGAATTACCGGCTTCTTGGTGAGATTACCGGCATCCTTCCTCTCGGAAACTGGGTAAGCGAGGCGCTTATGGCTCCCTCAAGGAAATGCACAGTGAATTGTGGAGGAGGCAATGTGCTGAGAATAGGCCACACGGGCCACCCCGATTGCTCCTTTTATATGAAGGCCACGTGCATGCTTTTCCTCTAAGAGGGAAGAAGGGATTCCCCCAGAGAACACCAGGTTTGGCCTCTGGGAATTGCCCAGTGGAAGAGCGTGCAGGTGCCCACCCTGGGGAGAGCAGCTCCCCACATCTGCACAAGCTTCAGGTTCCAGTGGCAGCTGAGCCTGAGACTGGAGGCTCCTCTGGCGCAGCCCTGCCCTGGGTGATGGGACTGATGTCCTGTTCCTCTCTGAGGACAACTCTCAGCGTCTGGTCAGGGTCTGCTTCAGTTTATTTGTGATCTGAACTTCTGCTCAGGGGTGACAGGCTCATGGCTTTGGACTGGTAGATGAACACATGTGCCACCACCTCACAGCCTTCTGTGGCCAAAGGCAATATAAGTCTGCCCAGACATGACATCCAGACTCCGGCCGGCTACTCAGCTTTGACCACAGCAACCTCCCACCCACCAACCGGCAGGACGTCTGTTGACTGTGTATTTGCACAAGCCACATGGTGCACACCTTGCACCAGCCTGCACCAGGACGATGCGGTACGTCCCTCGGTCCCTTGGAGAGATTTGCTGTGAACTGGCTTTCCTGAGAACTTCTCCCGTACAGCTTCATTTTCTGCCCACTTTTGTTTTTGCTGAGCTCTGGACAAATCTCATATTTGGGCTTCAGCACAGCAAATGAGAGATGGGTTTCAGGGCACGAGTAAGGGACATAGGAATCAATTGTATTTCTCTGTTGTAAGTGCTATAGTTGTAAAACTGATCTGGAATCAGGTTGTCTTTATGAATAATCATATCAGTGTAATAAAAGCCTGTTAAAATCTGAATTATCTTCTATACTACCAGCCATAACTATCCCCTTTCTTTCTTATCATTATTCTTTCCAAAACTGTGCACATATCCATATATATATTTTTATTGTTTTTATACAAATCACTAAAGTTTTATGGTAAACTAAACTGTCATTGGGTCATAAGAGTTTTAAATGCATTTGTTCAGCTAAGATAACAAGCTTTAGATGTACTCATGTGATGAGTATTTATAAAACAAATGTTTTTATAATAAAGCTTCCAAAACATCTTGAATGGATCTATTTCTTTTCCTTTTTGTCTAGTTAGATGGGAAAAATTACAGTCCTTAGCATCTTAATTAAAATAATATTATAATGTTAGCAAAACAAACAAAACGATCATTTGACATATTCATGTGATAATTACATTAAAAAAGATTACTCTCCATTAGTCTTCCTAATTGTACTAAGCCATCTGTGCTTGTAAAAATAATAATAAACAATGAATATCATATGCCATATGTACTTTGCTATTTAATAGCCATTAAGCAATAATCACAATGCAATTGCTTGTTAACAGTGATAATTGTTTAAAGGTAATTATTTTGTAATAGATGATGATAAATTATGTATAGTATTAACATAAGTTTTCTTAGTTTCTTTTACCTTTAAAAATTGCTGGTGGCCATGGCCTGTCTCAGAAGCTGTGTTGGGAATTAGTAATTCTGCTGGGCTAATGACATGCTTTCCAGGAGTCAAAATTCTAGTTATAATCTATTAGATTTGCAATATGCATTTATGGTATTTTCAAAAATGAGACTGCTATAAATATCCCGTCCACCTTATTATTAAAAATAAATGGCTTTAATAAAACTACTAGTGAAAGGCGGAAGAATAAATATTACAAAGTACAACATAAATGCAAAAATAACAGAGCGCCATGACCCCAGTAGGAATACGCTGAGAGAAAACTAGGTTTAGTTTGAGCAAGGTGGAGCATCGTTTGTCTCTAGCCTGGGTCTCCTTAAAATATCATTAGAATTAACTTTTGGCCAAGCCCAGTACTTCTTGCCTGTAATCCCAGCACTTTAGGAGGGTGATACAGGAGCATCCCTTGAGGCCCAGAGGTCTCAACCAGCCTAGGAACAATTATTGGGGCAGAGTGGCGTGAGCCCCGTAATCTCAGCTACCTGGGTGCCTGAGGTGGGAGATTCCTTTGACGCCAGATGTTGCATCTTGCAGACAGCTATGAGCCAGCCTGGGTAACAGACCCTGTCTTTAAATAAAATAAAATAATAAAGAGGCTAAAAAAATTCAAGAAAAACTTGAATAGCTTTATGTGCTCAAACAGGCACTTAGAATTTTTTGAAACACAAACATTATGTCAGATTGTACTAGTACCTAAAATAAAAAGTAAAAATTAATCGTGATAGTGAACTTTACACGTCAATTTAGCTAAGTTGTGGTGCCTAGATATTTGGTCAAACATTCTGAATGTATCTATGAAGGTGTTTTTTTGTTTTATAATATTAACTTTTAAATTGGTAAACTTTGAGTAAAGCACGGTCCCCTGCAGAATGTGGGTGGGTGTCACCTAGTGAGCTGAAGGCCTAAGAGCAAAAACTGGGGCGTCTTAAAGGAAAGGAAATTCTGTCAGCGGACGGCCTTGGAATGCGGACCCCAGCTCCACACTGTCAAGCCGTTTCCTTAAACTAACTCAGACTCTCTCTCTCCTCAATAGGTTTTTGGAGACTACAACTGTAAGCAAAATGAGTGTAATGAAACTTTTTTTTTCTCATCAACATTATAACAAAATGACCTTGAAAGAAATGATGTTATCTGAGGACCTGCTGTATATTGTCTCACTACGTTAAGTGAGAAGTCACTGTGCATATGTGTGTGTGAAAATATAGAGAGAGGGCGGCGCCTGTGGCTCAGCGAGTAGGGCGCCGGTCCCATATACCGAAGGTGGAGGGTTCAAACCCGGCCTCGGCCGAACTGCAAAACAGAAAAATGGCCGGGCGTTGTGGTGGGCGCCTGTAGTCCCAGCTACTTGGGAGGCTGAGGCAAGAGAATTGCCTAAGCCCAGGAGTTGGAGGTTGCTGTGAGCTGTGACACCATGGCACTCTATCAAGGGTGATAAAGTGAGACTCTGTCTCTACAAAAAGAAAAAAGAAAACATATAGAGAGATACTTCTCCTCTAAATATCCTCTCTCTGAATATCTCTCCTGTCTCTCTCTATGAAGTGAGCACACCCAGAATATTCATGTTAGACACACACAACCTATGGGTTCTGTTTCTGATGAAAATCGCATCTTAGCACTAAATGAGTCTGGCTCTCTGCTTCATCCTGTGCTCTGGACCTTTAAATATCGGAGCAATTCTGTTAGCAGATTTAATTCAGATTACAACCAAATTAATAACCATTTCCAGATAATAAATTGAATAGCTATTTTGTTGTTTTAAAAGTTCCAAGTGAATAATAACAGTTGCCTTTGTTTCTTGAGTAACAAGGGAGCACATTCATTAATAATTGTTAATTAAGTAATTAATTAAGGCTATTAATTTCATGGTTGTACAGTGAACAGGTTCTCTGCGGAATGTCAAAACTTTTTGCCTAATCCAGAAAGAAATCTAGTAAACTTGGAAAGTAATAGATTGAGCCAGTCGTCTGGGGCCTTGTTACCCAAGAGGCCAACCTGGCAGAGAGATCTCTGTGAGCGGGGTGACATTCTCCTCAGCTGCTGTGGACACCCCAGGGGTGGAGGGGACAGGGGAGAAGAGAAGAGAGATGTTGAACCATTAATCGGGGTATATTGATGTGTCAGAGAGCTGTTCTCTTAAAGTCCTAATTCCTAGGAAATATTACCTATGGTGGAGGAAGATGGAATATCACTGTTATCTAAAAGATTGTCACACTCTGTCCAGATTTTGATATTACTACTGGAAATAGTTCCTGTGCTCTCAAGAGAGACTTAAGGCATTGGTGAGCAGTTGTTAGTCACAGATGCATGTTTTCTCCTTTGGTTGTGTTGAAACAGAAAAAAAAAGACAATGATATATTTGAAAAGCAGAGGGCGATTGTGTTGCTCAGCCATCCCTCATTCTTCTCTGTGGGCACTAAAATTGAGGCACATCTGTACTGCCCGTGCTGTTAGTAGAAGGTAAAGAACTCAACTTCCTATACATTGAACTATCATCTATCAAAATGGAGCAAAAGTGTTTGCGGGATACAAGCAGGTTCTAAGCTATACAGATAGCTGCAGTGACCCAAATTATTATCCATAAATGTCAGTCACATCCGTCACTGAGCTTGGGGGAAGGCGGGCTTGGTTCCTGCCATTCTGCTTAGGGGATGTAGTCAGTCGGAAAGAACATGGCGTTTAGCACAGGCAAGCCACGCACGGTGGTGTGCAAGACAGCCTCAGGAGACTCGCCGGGCTCCGCAACTCTCCCCCACAGCCACCTGCCTCAGACTTACTTGAGTTGAACTTCTGTTCCCCCAAACGTAATTTTAAGTTATGACATATGCTCATGAGAAAAACATGGTAGATTCACCACCCAAACTCCAGCTCGTCCACTACAGAGTCAGGAAAGAGATCACTTTCCTCTTTCAAAATAATGAATGCTAGTAGTTATCACTTGGGAGCGCACACAGGGATGTCACCCTCTCACCTAAGACTGTTTCCTTCACTTTTTTTTTTATAATTTTATTATATCATAATTGTGTACATTGGTGCAATCATGGGACACAATGTGCTGACTTCATATACAATCTGAAATATTTTGGTCGAACTGTTAAACATAGCCTTCATGGCATTTTCTTAATCACTATATGAAGACACTGATATTTTACATCTATTAAGTTTCACCAGTACCCTGCTAAGATGCACCGTAGGTGTGATCCCACCAATTGCCCTCCCTCAACCCATCCTTCCCCCTCCCCTCCCCTCCCTTGCTCTTTCCCCTGTATTCTTGTGCTATAATTGGGTTTTAGCCTTCATATGAAAGCTATAAATTAGCTTCATATTGGGGCTGAGTACATTGGATACTTTTTCTTCCATTTTTGAGATACTTTGCTAAGAAGAATATGTTCCAGCTCCATCCATGTAAACACAAAAGAGGTAAAGTTTCCATCTTTCTTTAAGGCTGCGTAGTATTCCATGGTGTACGTGTACCACAATTTACTAATCCATTGATTTACAAGTCTTTATTGTAGGATTGTGACTTGAAGAAAGCAAAATCCAATGTTCAATATATATTTAAAGTAGGCAAAGTTACTCATTCTCTAGGTGACTTACAAAAGCAAACTGAAATTCTGATTGGAGGAATACAAACCCAAGCCTCAATGAATTACCACAGAGAAAAGAACGTAAACTTACAATAAAAAAAAAAAATCACTTAAGATACATGAAGAAACAAAGCCAAGATGAGCATGATTAAGCCAAAAACAAAACCAAAATAAAAATCAATACAAAAAAATTATAAACAGACCTATATGGATGGCATGTATTGGGAATTAGATACAGAATATCAAAAGGATGATTAAGAAATAGGAAGAAATTAGAAAGGAGAAGAAGTTTGTGTGTGATGAAAGAGGATGCATCTATGCAGATTGACTTGGCAGGTAGCAGCAAAAGGAAACAAGTAACCTTCCAGAAATAATGCTCTGATAATGTAAAATAAGTTATATCATAGTTCAGACACAGATAGAAAATTAATATAATGGTTGACATTAGAGGATTAATGAATGGAAATCTTAAAAAACAGAAATTATCTAGATTACAGACAAAATGGCAGAGAAATGAAAAATTTGGAAGAGAATTCAAGAGAAATAGTAGAGTGATAAGGCATAATACATATTTAACTGGAATTTCAAAGGGAGAAAAGAGAGAATGAATAAAAAGTAATATTTGAACTAATATGGCTGAACTCTTTAATCAATAAAATACACCAGGCATCAAATAGAGAAGCCGTTAAATCACATTTAAGATAAATGAAATGAAATTTATTCAAGAAGAAATAGGGAGAGTGAAAATGGTCCATATGATGGTAAACACATATAAACACATACAGACTGTTTAAAACCGTAAGGGTAATGTATAGTTTGTGTGGTTAAAAAATTGAACTAAAACACAGACAAAATAATAAGTCAGTCATGGGTGAGGCAGTCAACATTAAGGCATTATAAAATATATTATTTGATAATAGGGTAAAGACTGATGAACTTTAGATTTTTAGTTAAAATAGACATTTCCGTGGTGATGAAAATGGTCTATAGAATTGTTCAATACAGAAGCGCCTGTAGCTGTGAGTAGGGCGCCAGCCCCATACACCAAGGATGGCAGGTTTGAACCTGACCCCGGCCAAACTGCAACAACAACAACAACAACAAAATAGCCGGGCATTGTGGCAGGTGCCTGTAGTCCCAACTACTCGGGAGGCTGAGGCTCTAAGCCCAAGTGCTGGAGGTTGCTGTGAGCTGTGACACCACAGTACTCTACCAAGGGCAACAAAGTGAGACTCTGTCTCTAAAAAGAAAAAACAAATCTCTCTCGGAGGTACATGCCAAATGCAGCTATTACGAACTTGAGATGTGACTAGTTGTGAATGGCGCATTTAATTTTTAATTTTATTTAATTTTAATTACTTTAAATATAAACAACGTGACTAGTGGCTATGGTACTGGACAGAGTGATTCTAGAGTAACTACTGAAAGTATAGTAACTGTTTCCATTTTAAAATCAATATGGAAAAAAAATGTGATTGGTGTCTGCAATCATGAGCAAAAGAAGGCAACAAAGAAGAAAAAATCCACTAAGCCAATTATGTAATATTCTTCAGAATTCTTTCTAATTTCTTTGACACTCTGTATTTCTCCCTGCGACAGAGCCTTTAGACCAGCTATTCCCTCTTCCTGGAGTAGCCTCTCTACTTCCCATTTCTTAATGGCTCACCGTCATTTGGATCTTATATTTTAGGGATATCTTTCCTGATTTCTCTCTGTCAAGTCAGATATCTGTTGCATGCTCTCGAGGCACGAGGTGCCCACCCCATTCCTCTCTAAAATTTGATTGAACTTTCTATTTTCAAATAATCATAGATTCTCAAGCTATTGTAAGAAATAATAGAGAGATACACCATGGTACTCTTTACTCAGTTTCCCCAATGGAAACATTCTGCAAAACCATAGTTGGACCTTACAACCAGAGTATTGGCATTGACACATTCAGAGCAGAGAGGACTCATCATTGCAAGGCTCCTTTAGCTTGCCCTTTTGAAATTATACCGCCTTCCTCCTTTCAATCCCTTGTCCTAATTGCTGTTAGTTACAAATCTGTGCCATTTCTATAATTTTGTCATTTCAGTAATGATACATAAATAGATATATGCAGCACATAACCTTTGAATTGGCATTTTTTCGCTAAATATAATTCTCTGGAGATTGCTCCCGGTGGTTGCATGAACCAGTAAGTCACGGCTTTTTATAGCTCAATAGTATGCCGTGATGTGCGTGTGCCACCACTTCATCACTTGCTCCTTGAAGGACATCTCAGTTGTTCCATTTTGGAGCTAATAGACTGCCGCAAATGTCCATGTTTAGGTGTTCTATACGTGTGTGACTGTGAGAGGTGAACAGAGTTTCATTATTCTGAAGGACTAATGCCCAAATTATTTTCTATAATGGCTGTATGATTTTACCTCTTACCACCAATGTATGAGCGATTCCGTTTCTTTGCATCTCAGCAGCATTTGTTGTAGTTATTATTTTTTTTATTCTAGCCATTCTGATAGGTGTGCAGTGATATCACGTTGTGGTTTTAGCCTGTATTTTTTAAGGACTAATGATGCTTATCATTTTTTTTATCCTGTTCATCATCTGAATGCTGAAATCATCAGTGAATCTTCAGTGAAATGTCTTCTCATCTCTTTGTCCACTTTAAAAAAAAAATACAGATTGCTTTTTAACGTTGAGTTTTGAGAGTTCCTTTGCATAGTCTAGGTGCTAGTCCTTTCCTGAATATCTGGTTTGCAGATATATTACCCCAGTCTGTAGTTTATTTGTTCATCCTTTCCGCGGACTCTTTTTTGTTTGTTTGTTTTGATGAAATCCAATTTATATTTTTTTTCGTGCGTCTTACTTTTAGTATCAGGCGTACGAGTTCTGCTCAGCCTTAGCTCTTGAGGACTTTTCTCCTATCTTTTGTCTAGAAGTCTTCTATATTTATTTTTTATACATAAGCCAATGATTCATTTTGGACTACTTTTTTATATAAATCTGAGCTTCATTTTTTTTTGTATGAGTGCTAGTTTCTTTAGCTCTTTTTGTTGTAAAGTCTAACCTTTCTCTGTTTATTTTCCTTTACTCCCTTTATAAAAATCAGTTGGACAGTTCTCAGCGGGTCTATTTCTGGGATTTCTGATTTGTTCTTTTGATCAATATATCTATCCTTTAATCAATATCACATAATCTGGATTGTAGTAGTCATATAATAAGTCTTGATATAAGGTAGACTGATTTTTCCCACTGCATTCTTATTTATCTTATTTGCCATTTATTTACTCTAAAGCCTTCAGCAAAAGATTTGGGTGTTAGAGGCTGCAGTCCCTAGGAAGTAAATAACCACGTCCACATTTAGAACATCTGGTGAAGCATCTGGCAGCTAGCTAAAACAAGGCAGGCAGAATAGAAGTCCTAGAGAAATGTGACATAAGGTAAATTGCAGTGACTAAGCTCTCCTCAGTGTGTGCTGGATGACAGTAATGAAAGAGACTTCATGCATAGACCAAGTCTGCAGATACGGTGAGCACTCACATTGCAGCTATGCCCGCCCTTCCCCTTTGGACCTTCGCACCAGCTGCTGGAGAACTGACTGCAGTGAACTGATATTTGGCCTTTCTTTTTTGTCTTCATCCTCTATGCGAAGCAAAGAAAACAAGAAACTGACCAGGAGGCCAAAAGCAACAGGACGTTCTTCCCTCTGCAGAATTTGACATTGTTGATTGCCAAATTCCTTATGAAATGTCCCTCCCCCACCCCACCCCGGCCTACCCGTGACATTGTCCTTTCTATTTTTATTCAAAGAAACCCTCTGATCACGCCTTCTTTGTTTCCTTAACTGGATCCTCTTTCTCATCTTGCTTGGAAAATGTGGTGCTCCTTGGTCTTCTCTTCCCACGCTGCTCATTCTAAGCGGCATAAACTCTGACAGTCATTACCTATTTGGTAGCATGTTTGAGTTCATGCACTCACACCATCATTCATTTATGCAACACCCATTTGTTCTCAGTTCTCACAAGAAAGGCAGTGAGCAGGTTTGTGAAACACACAGCTCTCAAGAAAATGACAGTCTCCAAATTTTTAATTTTCATTGCCCTTCTTGCCACCAGTGAAGCCACACTGGTTATCTGTTTTGATTGACTGGTTTCTATTTTGTACTAGTTAAATATTTTGCCTATTGTCCGCAACTTCACCTATACGGAGTACATTAAACATCACAGAATGCTTAAATCAAAAGACAACGTCTCTCCTGAACGCTAATATTCATTTTGCTGGTTTAAAATTTCTTACTGATATTCTAAGTACAATGAACTAGTTTTGACCAAGTCCTAGTTTTAAAGGTTTAGGTCCATTTCCTTTGAAAATTTGCATCCCAGACATCAGAGCTCAGAGGAACTTCAAAAAAGGAGCTGGCTTCTGATCCTTCCTTGCCCAGTTATGCGGTTGACTAGAACCCAGATCCTCCAACTCTAACTTCAGTGTGTCAGCAGTTTTAAAGATTTAAAGGAATTCTTCAGTTTCTTACCAGCTGCCTTGGCATGCATGCACAATAATGCAATTGTTTAGAGAGGATGTGGCTGTGCATTACCAAGAATGTGTGAAGACAGCATGTGCGAACAAGGGGATCCTCTGTAAAGGCTGGAAAGATGGGATGACTGCACTGCCGTTCTTAGGCCAAGCCCCGTGCCACCACATTTTTGATCTGTATGTATTTTGCGCCATTTCATTTGCTCTTTCCATGCAGTGCTTTAGCAAGGCCCTAGCTATTATCCATTTAGCCATCATGACAACCATATGAATGCATTTCCCAAAGAAGGTATTATTTCATATAATACTTCCCAGAAGTTTTTCATATTCAGACATCCAGCGGGATAGTCCAAATTGCTTCACACATATACATGCACCCGTGCACACTCACATACATATATTCGAGATACCAATAACCTCTGCCACATCTTGTGTTTCAGTATTTGCTTAATGATATGTGCCCACTGAGAGAACGGGAGTTAGGAAGACTGACAAAAAGTGGTGACAGCTGACAGTCTGATAGTGAGAGTGGAGGCAAAACATGATAAAAACCATGGCAGTAGAGGACCATCCCGGGTAGTGGCAAATCACTTATGACTTGTCAACAATACATGGTAGTAGAGGCCAATAGTGGATGTTAATAACAAAGAGCCTGAACTATCGATGAAACACATCATTGTTTTCTGTACTTTTTGTTTAGATGTGTCAGTGTATATACAATAGATTTTAGGAAAGTTTCTGCTGAAATTGTTTAAAATGTTTTAATTTTGCTTGAAGGTAATGATAATAGTATAATAACAATACTAATATTAGGAAGAAGGAGGAAGAGGAGAAATGGTTTTGTTTCTTGAAAATTACTAAAGTCTTTTGTCTAAAGTAATCCTTAAGTGAATCTGTTAAAAGAGGTATTGGTCTGACTGTGATTGCTCAGCCTAATAGCTAAGGATGCGAAAGTATAAAATAATAATATGAAAATGAGTTTCTGGTGTCACCCTCCTAACATGACTGTAGGAATCATTCCTTCTGATGCATCTTCAAAATTTGCATCGTCCACATTCCTTGGTCTCCCGGATGATCACTTTTGATGGACTTCATGTCTCACGTGTCTGGGGCTGGCTGACCCTAAAAGAATCTAGCATAAAATGCTCTTGTATTGCCTGTTCCGGCCAGTTTGGCCATTGCTAGTTCCTGGTCCATGATTCAGAAGCCTCTGTGTCTCCTGCCACTAGTGTTTTCCAGAAACTTCCATGACAGGCACAGCATTCTATCTGACTTTGCATGATTAAAGATTTCCTCTCTCTGACCCTGACACAAAGACCGTGAGGCAAGGGGGAGGGGAGGTCAGTGTGAATGCAGACTGAAGCAAACATCCTCTAGCACTTAATAGAAGAAACTGTCCCTTTCTGCTCCTGCAACCTCCATGTCAGCCCTTCACCTAACATTTGCACATCACATCTCTACATCTCATCATACTTCTTGGGCTTTTGAGAGGTGATATTTGTCCTCTGATGCATTGGGGGTCTTATTCACCAGACTGGTCATCAGCTGTAAGGTGTGTACATGTTTCATTTCTATCAAACTCCTTAGGTTTTATAAATTAGACTCATGAGTGGGTCTGGCCCATTGGCCCTCTAGACAGGCCTGGATGGGTTTGACCCTGCAAGGGTCACAGTTTCAGCTTTTTATATGGGACACCTCTTGTGCGCCACAGCATAACTTCTTCAACCCACCTTGCTACAGCCAGCCCCTTGGTGGTGAACAGTTCCAAGTAGATTTTGACCAAATTTGCACAGGCTTTATGAGACACTACCTCACCCAAGCCAATGAGTAAATGTTTCTCCTTTCATTTCCAGGAAGACTGTCCTGAGATCCATTTCATTCATTTCCTTGGAAGCTCCAGCAGAATTGAGCACCATCAGTTTCCTATGATGAGGGCCAACTGGATAATGCATGGGTTTTCCCTCCCTCTTTCACTTCCCTGTCCCTCCTTTCTGGGATTGTGTCCCAAATAAACTTCCATGCCTGTAAGCCTTTGCTGAAAGCTTTGCTTTGGATGGGTGGATTGGGGGAAGATGGGGACAGTGGAGCCCAGATCAAGACTCCAGGTAAAAAGTAGTAATTATGGAAAATATATTACAGCCAATATTTATTGAGCACTTGCCATGTGCCAAACACAGTTGAAAGCAATTTGTAAGTTCTAAAAAGTTTAATGCAATGTGCATATTTTATACCCGACAAAAAGTAAGCCTGTATTTAAGTGACTTGTCCTGAGTACCACAGATACCAGAGTTAGGACATGAAGCAAGTTAGGTCTCTGAGCCTAGGTTTAGGATTCTGGTCACCACATGAGATTGAAGATAATTCTTCAATGGTTTGGAAAACTAGAGAAGGCAGATAGCTCATTTCTTAACTGCTAAAAGCCATTTTGGTATAAGCAATATTTGGGACCATTGGCTGGAGTTGAGGGTATTTGCCGTCTTTTGTCCACTTACGCTGATCAAATGTAATGAGCTCAGTCTTTCTATGATTTAGGGTGTACTGAGTCCCAGGGCAGAGGATTTCGTTTCTGAGGTCACCAGGAGCAGCACGATTTGACACTCCACACCAGGAGAGGGCAGAGTGCTCCCATGGCTTCAGTGCACACACTCAATGACCAGCAGTTTTGACTATCACGTGTCATATGAATATTGGCCTCAATCACACACACACACACACACATACATGCACCCCACCCATCTTAAAACTACCATTTGATTCTACATTCCTGCTACTAGGTATTTGCCGAAAAGAAAAAAAGGCATTTCATTATAAAGACTCTTGCATTCAAATGTTTATCACAGCACAATTCACAATTGCAAAGATGTAGAAAAAACCCAAATGCCCTTGAATATATGAATGGATCAATAAATTGTGGTATATGTATACAATAGAATATTATTCAGCCATAAAAATGATGGAGGTTTTCCATCTTTTTAACAACCTGGATGGAATAGGAGACCATACTCCTAGGTGAAGTATCACAAGAATGCAAAAACAGACTCCACATGTACTTAGCACTAAACTGGACCGGGTAGATTAACAACTACATGCTCACATGAGAGAAAATCTCAATGAAATTCAACTAGAGAGGTGGGGGAGGAGGTAAGGAGATGGGTAAATTCCCACCCAAGGGGTATGTTGAATGGGTGTATGGCACATTTCCTGGGTGAAAAACACACCTACAACACGAATTTAACCCCAGAATATCAAACCATGTAATCTGATTGTATGTATGTTTCTGAATTGAGAAACGACAAATGGGAATAAATTCCACCTTGTGTGATCTTGAGGGCTGAGTGAGCTTCTGTCAACTGAGGCAAATACCACCCAACATTGACTTCATGGCTCCCACTCTTTGTACTGTGATAAGGTCCATCCGTCCTGAGATGGACTTAAATGTCTTTCACAAACTCCTGCTTGGACCTTCATGCCTCACAGACTCCATCATGTTGGGGAGAGCCCACATCCCCCAAAGCTGTCTCATACCTCCACTTAGAAATAGCAGCCGGCCATGCCACTGGCCAGCTTCTGATACAATAGCTGCCTTGGAGCGTGCTTATGAATATTTATAGCACCAGGCTGAGTAGTAATGGGCTGCTATTCAAACACACCTGCTGGGGAAGAAAGAAATAAAAAACGAAAGAAAAAAAAACCCATACACACACTCTCACACATATTTATGCCCACTATGTGAAGGTCATTTAGGCATTTAGACCCAGAGAACACAGGTACAGAACAATCAAAATGATTGTTGCTTTCCTGAGGTCTGTGGTCCATGCATGCAGTGTCCTCCATGAGGAAACAGGGCAAGGATTCATTTTGCTTTTAAAAACTGCTTCCTCCCAATAATGAACATGTTGGTGGAACTACATTTGGAAAATACCAAACTGAACAAAGAATAAGAAAAAAATATTACCAACATATCTTACCTCCCAGAGGTAATAGTGTTAACATTTTGGAATATTTCTTTTGCTGCTCTGAGAAATGCAGGCTCTGTCTGTTCTTTCGAGCCCTGCTTTATTACAGTTAATGCTATAGTGTTTTTAAACAGTTTAAAAACCTCCTCTAATTTGATAGTCGAAAATGATGTTTTGTTGTTCCAATTTGCATTGATTCGATTATTGAGGGCTTCTTACTAACTCAATCAATATACATTTATTTCAGTACTACTGAGTGTAAAGTCCCTAGCCCGGGGGAGGGGATGCAAAGATGAATTGAACAGAATCCCTGAAGCCAACAGGCTTACAGTCTGGTGGAGCAGAAAAGAAACTTTTCCCGTTAATGTGTAATAGCCATTTTTCTTTCTTCTGTTGTGATCTATGTATTCAGGTCTTTTAATGGTTTGGTTTGGGGGAAGAATTCCTGAAAATTTAGTGCTTATGTTTTAATTTAGTAAGGGGGGGCTACAAGCTGATGAAGGAGTACTTTATTTCAGTTTCCTACCCTACCATCAAGCCAGCTTTCAGATTAATGAGTGGGATACATAATATTACTCATGAGCTATCTTTCAAAGAATTTGGAATATGTTGGCCCTTAGAGGCAAAAAACATTTTCATTAGCAATATTCAAATGGGCAAAAAGGGGTTCAGATTAAACCAAGTCAAGAGAAAGGCAACAATTCAAATGACTAATCAAAATTAAAAATATATATATGTGTGTGTGTGTGTGTGTATATATATATACACACACACACACATATATCATACTCTTTGCGTGCTGTATTATATCTTTGCAATTCTTGGTAGTACACTAAGCACCTTTAATAGTATACTAAGTATATATTTTATTTTATTTATTTATCTGTTATTATTGGGGATTCATTGAGGGTTTAGAGAACCAGGTTGCACTGACTGCATTTGTTAGGTAAAGTCCCTGTTACAATTATGTCTCGTCTCCGAGAGGTGTGTAGTAAGTATATTTTAAATTTACCTTTTGTTAAAAGTTTTTCTGTGGATTTCCAGGCAGCTGCTATATTGCTTTCTGCATTTGAATAGTAAAAAGTTAGGATCATTAAAAAGCAAAGTCTTACTGAGTATATGTTGTGTGTCAGACTTAATACCTAAGTCTGATAATACCCAGAGATGGAAGAGGGATGGTACCTTTATCCTAGGAGACTTCTCCCTCAGTGACCTCAAAGCTGGGCCTGTTCTCACCTAACTGAGCAGTTTCAATGATTTCCCCAAGGCGTACGCCACAGTTTCTAAAATAGTGGGGGCAGGATGTTGTGGAATAGACATTTACATCATGCCTAAATGATACTCCATACACAACTTGTTCTTCACAAAGGAAGCATGCAGTTTTACATTGGAAAATTTGGCTGTCGCTGAGTGATTAAACACAGTGTCTTTAATAGCAGGTCAACCAGATGTTACCTGCCTCCTTACGTGATGCGTGCCATCCATGAATGCATCTTGCTTAAAATATTAATCTAAAATGAATTATGGCTTTAGCTCTGCATTGCAGATTGCAGGAAATATAGGGAATAGATAAACAAGTTAAACAATACTTTGAGAAGATAATCAAAGAAAGCACTATATGGGGCATTTGTACCAAATAAAATAGCCCGATCTCTTCAACAAGATAATGGCATGAAGAAAAGGGGAAATCACTATCTAGGTTTAAGAAATTTAACAGACTTACCAATCAAATGAAATGTGGGCTTTATACCGTGGTTGTGGCTGGGAAGAATCAACATGGTTAAAATGTCCATACTACCCAAAGCAATCTATAGTTGCTAAAATCTAAAAGTAAAAGTAAATCTAAAAGTAAAATATTAATCCTACAATCCCATTACTAGGCATTTACCCAGAAGAACAAAAATCATTTTACCACAAAGACATTTACACCAGAATATTGCAGCTCAATTCATAATTGCCAAGTCGTGGAAGCAACCTAAGTGCTCAGCAACCCGTGACTGGATCAACAAACCGTGGTATATGTATAGCATGGAATACTATTCAGCCATTAAAAACGGTGAAGACTTTACATCTTTTGCATTTACCTGGATAGAGCTGAAATACATTCTTCTTAGTAAAATATCACAAGAATGGAAAAATAAATATCCAGTGTACTCCATACTAATGTGAAACCAATATACAAGTAATTAAATGCTCATGTGAACAATAAAATACAAATATAGTCTAACATGGGGGCAGAGGAAAGTGGGGGGGGAGGAGGAGGATTGGCAAGAAGAGGGAGGCACGAGGCAGGATCTCACCTAATGTGCACACTGTGAGTGTGTATAACACGCCCCCTGGATGAGGGGCTCTTCTACAAATGGAACTGTACCCTGGTAGTGAGAACAATGTAACCTAAAAATTTGTACCCTCATATTAATTTGAAATAAGAAAAGAGAAATGTGGGTTTTGTGGTTAGAACCTGATTTTTGAAAATATTCTTGATGATACAAGATATTTTGAGAGAAAGTGGGGAAATCTTTCTGCAGCATACTATGGAAAGCCATTTTTCCCAAGATATTTTTCTGTAAGGAAACCACCAGACCACTCCACCTTCTTTATCAAACATGCAGCCAATTCATATTCAAATAAAATCTCTCTGGACCTCATTTATAGCAAACATCATTCGCCTCTCAACCCATACAACTGGATGCTTTCTACATTGCTAGAGCTTAGTAAATGTGAAATGGCTTGAATAATTGACCCCTTATCACCATTTATAGGAAACAGCTTTCTCTACCTTTAACTGTTCCCTTAAGAGGAAGGGCTTGCCACCCAGGCCTACCAATTCTCTAAGTAAGAAAAGCAATGTCCCTGGAGATGATAAACAGTTCCAGAAGCTTCGGCCCTCACATATCTGCTTCTCTCCTTGTGAGAGTAGAGAAGAATACAGAAACAGACCATTAATTCAGAAGCAATACAACATTTCCTTCTGCAATGCCCTTGATTTTATTTTGCAGTGATTTCTCAACATCATGGGTAAAAGATGTACATTTGCTACAGGAAGCCTCTATGCAAACTGACAAGGTAAAATCATTTGATTGCCCTCTCTTTTCCCCTTACAGACTCTCTTTCCTTTCCCTATAGTGCTCCTAGTTACCTAGACCCTCCAATGGGGCTCCTTTCTCCTAGTCCGCCTTAGTGTATGCATTTGACAGACGTCTGTATGGCATTCAACTTTGAACCCATCCATCTTTCCTGATGTTGTAACAAGACATGTAGGTTAAGTATGCCAGCATCGTCATTTTTATTAATCTCATTTTTTTTTACATTTAAGATAACAGAAACCAAAGTAATTGTTGTGACTTCATCATAATGCACATTTAGACTTCTGATCTAGATTCTTTTCATCATCCATTTCCTTCGCCTTTAAACTGGAGGCAGAGATGGCAAATACGTGGCACCCTTGCTTCCTCTTTCTTCTTTGCTTCTCACTTTAACTACTCAGTTCTCTTGCTCCTCCTGAAGTGAACTGATGGCTTAGCAACGCCTGGAATAGTGATCCTGACAATCAACACCCATTGAGCATGTTTGACAAATGAGTTATCAGACAACTTCAATTCTTGGCTGAGGCATGGATTTCCCAAGTGAGATTGGAAATAAAACTTGCAACAGAGCAAAGGTCTTTGAAATTTCACAGAATGACTTTTAGTTGGAGGAGCATCAGAGGCAAATGCCAGGGACCTGATCTGAATGAGCACCACGGTATCGTTTCAGATTTTGTGTTAATCCTCCTGACAACTTGTAGAGGTTAACAATATTATATCTGTCCTCCAGTTGAGGAAACTGAGGCTCTGCACTGAAGCCACTGTCCAAACACACACAATAATTCAAGAGACAGAGTCAGGAGTAGACTCAATATTCGATCTAGAAACTCTGCCAAGCAACTGCCCTCACCCTCTTCCCAGCCCTTCGTACTGAACTTCTTTTCATCTTGTTATAATAGCATGCATCTCAACATTAAATCAGAATGGCTATAGAAAAAATATGGGGCAGAGGAGAGAGATGAGGACAGGATCAATCGATGCCAGGCTTTGCTGTGTGGGATCTTGTGTAGAGGTAGGGAGCCATAATTAGCTCTTATTCCCCCTTCCCACAACAACTGTGTTTGTTTAAGTATTATTCTGCACAATTATATAACTTTTACAACTCATTTCTCAATTTTTTTTCTATTTCCTTAAAGATACCTTATAAAACACGTGCATATGTGTGTGTAACAATTTTCTCTTTGCCACTCTGCAGTGAGTGCATGAGGATCAATGACTTTAGCAGAAGGAGGAGGAATAGAAAAGAATATCAAAGGCTCTATCAGCCAGCCAGTATTGACTGAACACTTTGGGTGTATCGTTCATTGTTCTAACCACTGTGGGGACCACAGGCGGGGTAAGACAGGGTCATTCTTTCTGTGACATTATGATGATATTAATTGCAAAGACTTTAATATCTGATAAAATTTAATGTCTGCCTCAGGAAAGTAATAGAATCACAGAAAGTCAGAGTTTAAAGGGACCTTATATTACTTGCGGCATCCCTCTTGAAGGGGATTAAGTAGATGGGATTGTACTTACATGGCTCCACCGACAGGGGGCTCACTGTCCCATGTACTTACTAATAGTGACGTAACTTTTCTCTCTCCCTTTCTCCCAGTAGTCCTAGCTCTGCTATCAGGGAAGATACAGCAACCTAGGAATACATCTCTTTGTTTTTTTTTCGCAGAAGAGTTTCAGACATGAGAGTATCTACCGTCTCTTCCCTTAGCTGCTTCCTTTCCCATCCACTTTTTCTTCAGCCATTTCTGTTGTCACTTTTCAGAATCTTCATCATCCCTCCTCTGGCGTTTCTCCGGTTAGTGTTAAAAAAACTACTGAGAAAGAGGTATTAAATTAAGAGGGACTTCAGCCCAATGTCCTAGTCACTCTCTGGCCCCACCTCTGAGAGAGAGACACACTTTATTTGCAAACCAGGGAGATGCAGTCTTCAGTACAAAACAAAGGGGCATTCTGAGAAAACCAAAACTTTTATAAAGTTCCCTGCCAGGTCCCATGGTGGGCTCACAGTGCAAATGAGGGATGCGGACTTGCTTAGTTCTGATCGGTTGAAGCTTGTTGACTTCTGATCGACCTACCTACACAGGTCACAGTCTCTTAGTTGATTTGGGCTCTGTGAACGGGAACAGACAGCTAGGAAAGTCCCAAAGTTAAGCCAGCCTGGGTGTTTTGCAGCGACCACGAATTGGTAAATGGCCTCTTGGCTCTACTTGAATTTAGGCCCAGTCAACCAAAGATCCATCTTGAAGGTTTGTCTCTTTCAGGATTCACATTAGCCAGAATCCTTCTTAAATGTGATTGACAGAAACAAGCACAGCCCTCCAGGGTGACTGACCTGGCCAGAAGATGCTGCACCATTTTTCCAGCTCAGAACACTGTACTTCTTTCCCTGCAGGCTGAGTTTGTGTTAATATTTTAGAAGCTGCATAATACCATTGGCACCTATTCAATACATGGTTCCCTAAACTTCATCAAATTATTTTCTTGGAATGGGTGCCAGGTTAAAGGCACTCTGTGGCAGTTTTTAAGTATCCTATGGGAGTTAATCATGAGACTTGAGTGCTAATTCTGGTTTCACTATTATTTGGCTGTGAATACTTGGAAAAGTCCCTTTTTCTCTGGGCTCCAAGTTAATAGACCTGTCAAAGGAAGCAACCGAACTCTGATTTTTCAAGTCCCTTACACTACTAAATTTCTGAGCATAGGCTAAGTTCCCTCTTCTAAGAGAGCGATTGCTTTTTTGAACCCACATGCAAAATTTTACATTTGCCCTAGTTACATTTGTCCCATTTTTTTCCAGTATATTTTGGCCCAGATTTCTAGGCTTGTAAGATCTTTGTGAATGACACTCTCATAACTGAATGCATTAGCTTTTGTACATTACGATATTTCATTGGTAACAGATCAGCCATTTAATAAGCTCTTTTAGAATATTACCTAACCAATGCCTCTCCTGACCCTGACTCTGTCCAGCACTGATTCCTCAACTCAGCCTATTTCTTGCCACCAGCATACCTAAATTTATTATCTGGCAGTTTCCAGAATCTATCCTTTGTGCTGATTTTGAGACATTAAGATTAGAATTCTATCTCTGGTCTCCAGGTGTTACCACATCTCCATTTTCAGTTTCTTAGAGTTCACTGATTTATCACATCTACAAATTCTTTTATTATGTGTGATGAACATTTTATCATTCAATTTTTGGCTGCCCAGCATTCTACCCTTTTTTATTACTGAAGAATTCCCCTCTGGCCCATATCATTGGGAGGTTGCTGTACTGCACCTCCCACAATAGAAGCTAAAGTCAGAGTTTTCTCCTTTCAGCACCAGCAGCCAGGTGGGGAAGAGGGATAGGACCTGAACTTGGCCTATCCGATACTTCTGTTCAGGGTATGATTTTGGAAGAAGTGGTATAAAGATGAAGGGAGCTAGGGTGAGTTCCTGGAGCTGTGGTTATTCTCCCATATGGCTGGAGCTGTCTCCGGCTTGAGGGCCCATTACCAAAATTCCTATAATGCAAATGCTCTATTTCTTGCTTATTGACCTTCAAGACTTATACAGGTCTTTCCATTTTCCGAGGTTTGATCTTCATCCATTCAGTTTTATGAAACTCCCCATATGGCTAATAGATTCCTCCTATAATTAAGATAGCCAGAGATTCTAACTGCTGTTTTCAACAAAGAACCTACCCTGAGAAAAACAAAACAGCACTGTAGGCACTGTAGGATATAATCACCAAGACACTGCCTCCCAGGAACATCTCTTCATGCTAAAAATTCTGAGCACAATGTTAGCACTGCCTGTAGCTGCACACCCTAGGGCATACAGGAACAAACTGCTCCCTTTGCAAGCCTTGGTCCTGCTCAGACTTGACATCCCCCTGTCAACCCATCTCTGGCTTTTCCTTTCTCTCCCCCCCTGTTTGACTAGCATACTGCTATTTCTCTCTCTCTCTCTCTCTCTCTGGTGGTCTTGAGGCAACAATGGTATTAGCTTCAATTCAACATTTTTCCATGCTCCTTGACCTGTTTCTCATTTACTTTGCTTTTGAAAGAACAAGTGTCACAGCTGTCCTTTTAGCCTAGACCTCCATTACTCCTTCCCTTGGCAAAATCAACCAGTTGCATAGTTTTAAATACCAACTTCTTGACAGTAACTCTAAACTTTACATCTCTAGTCTTGACCTTTACCTTAAATTCCAGATTCATGTTTCTAGCTGCCTACTTCACATTCCTAATTAGTTACATAATAGGCCTGTGGAACCTAACAGATCTAAAATTAAGCTCATGACCTTTGCTCCTAATCCAGCTGCTGCCATAACTGCTCTTCTATTCTTCCATTTCCTCAGGCAAAATACTTTGGGATTATCCTCACTTGTTCTTGTTCTCTTACACACTACATCTGACCTCCCTGAAAAGAGTCTTGGCTATATCTTCAAAATATATCCATAATCCAATTTGCAAACTTAAAATAATGCTTTCTCCAAATACCATTTGACTTATTTCAAAAGCATGATAAATTAATTATAAATGTACTTGGCAAAAAGAAAAAAAACAAGCTAAAGAAGCTTTTCTGGAAAAGAACAATGGGAGGGTGCTAACTCAACAAGGTATTAGAACATGGTATGAAACTTTATGAGTAAAACATGGGGATTGGTGCATGGATGGCACAAAAGATGAATAAAACAGAATAGAAAATCCAGAAATAAACCTGATTGTGTTAAGATATAGTGATATTTTCACATGCAATGAAACCACCTCCTTGATCCAGTGGAACAAATCGCAACAGATTGGAGCAAACAGATTTAGAGACGTCTTCATAGCAGGGAGACCTCCCTCACTGTGCCTTAATTTGTATATTTGGCATCTGAACTAAATAATATTCTACACAATTATAAAATATAAATAAAAGAAGTCCTTACATTTCAAAAGCAAAATAAAATAACATACTTTAAAGTGTATCACATTTAGAGCATTTTTGACCTAGCATATAGAACGGCATTATTTCAAAGGAATATAAAACAAAGAAAATCTGTGTGCCATACCCAAAGCACAAAATAAAATATATATATAAAAAATCCCCTCACTTTAAACTACTTTCCCTGATCTTACTGCTAGTAATAATACTGGCATTGTTTTGAAATACATACACTTTTACACAGAGAGTAAGAGGATGAGCCTACAGCATGAGCCTTAGACTAGATACTGGACACTTTCCATATCAGAAAGAATAATCAGACTTCTGTTTTCAGGAAAATGTAGTAGAAGCACATTTCTCTATTCGCCCTGCTAAGTATAACCTAAAACTATGGAACTGTGTATAAAACAAACATAACATTCTAGAAAGTGGAAAGAAGAAGGTAGACTGACTGATGACCTCAGGACCAAAGGAAAAACGCTGTCAAGAGTTCCATGGGTTTTCTTTTCACCCCATATATCCTGGATTTGGAGCCTTTGAAGACAGGAACTTGAACATGCTAATGGGAGCAAGCAGAAAAATCCCCTGCAAATCCTTCTCTGGACCAGAAAGGAGCACTAGAAAATAAAAGAAAAAAAACTTCTAGCTATAACCACTATGTTTTATCCAAACACCACCAAAAAAGGTGTATTCCTACCCTCACCTATACCAACAAAGGTCAAATAAGGAAGCCAAACATGTCAGTTCTTCCTAAGATGATACACAAATGCAATGCAATTAAAGGGGTGAGGGAGGGAAGGGGAGGGAGAGGGTGGGGGAGAGATGATAAAGGGTCAGATCACACTTGTGGTGCATATGTGAAGGGTCAGGGGAAATCTTCTAAATACGGATCAAAATTGTTTTCACATAGTAAATGAGAAAATATCATGAATGCTACATTAATCAGGTGGATAAAAATATCTCTGATTGTATGGGAAGCCCGCACACTGTACTCCAAGCCTGAATCATTATACACAGTTATGACTTAATAAAAAATAATTAAAAAAAATAAATAAATAAAAACACACACACACACACACACACACACACACACAAAAAAAAAAACAATTAAAATTCCAGGAAGATTTTTTCTGTATCTAGAGTTAAGATTTTTCCAACACTTATATGAGAAGACGAAGGACTGGAATACTGAAATAATTTTACAAAAGAAGAATAAAGTGAGGTCTACCTAATACCAAGACTTGTCATGTAGCTAAAATTTTATGTAATATTGGAACAACAGGGACATGAAACAAAGTTGAAGACTTAGGAATACAACACATAAAAATGACCAGCTGGTTTTAAATAATGCTGTACAAGTAGTTCTAACGATCATAGGATGCTTTTTTTCAACAAATGGTACTGGTCAATTTAGACACCCATAGGCAGAGAAGAAAGAATAAAGAAAAACAAAAATAAAAATCCTGGTGAAGATGTGAAGAAACTTGGCCGCTCAAACATACATTGTTGGTGGGAATACAAAATGAGACAGTCTAAAAACAGTTTGGCAATTTCTTTAAAATATTAACATGCAACTACTACATGAACCAACAATTATAATACTGGGCATTACTAATTCCAGAGAAACATTTTTATGTTACATAAAAATCTAGACATGAATGTTTATAGAAGTTCTATTCATAATATTCCCACAATGGGCTGGGCATGGTGGCTCACACCTGTAATCCCAGCACTCTGGGAGGCTGAGGCAGGTGGACTGCTTGAGCTCAGGAGTTTGAGATCAACCTGAGCAAGAGTAAGACAGGTCTCTACTAAACAGAAAAACTAGTGAGTGTAGTGGCTTACCCTTGTAGTTTCAACTACTTCGGAGGCTGAGGCAAGAGGATTGCTGCTTGAGCTCAAGAGTTTGAGGTTGCTGTGAGCTGTGATGTCATAGCACTCTTCTCAGGGCAACAGAGTGAGACTGTCTCAAAAATAAAAAAAAATACATCCCTGCACTGGAAAAACACAAGTATCTTTCAAAAGGTAAATGCTTAAAGAAATCATGGTACACACATAAAATGAAATATTACTTAGCATTGAAAAAGAATGAATGATTGGTATACATAACAACTTGTCTATTTAGGCTGAATTTCCAGGGGAATATGCTAAATAAGAAAAGCCAGTCCCCAAAGGTTACCTACCAGATGATTCCATTTAACTAACATTCTTGAGTTCATAAATCACGGAAAGGAAGATGGATTTGTGGTTGCTAGAGGTTAAAGAGGGCTGAGACAGGAGCTCAGTGGGCATGGCCATAAACGGGAAGCAGGAGGGACCCTTGTGATGATGGAGGTTCTCTGCGTCTTAACAGTATTGGCAACAGTATTCTGGTTGAGACCTTTTACTATGCTTAAGCTTCAGCCAGATATTATCATTGTGGATAAATGGGTGAATGGTGCAGGGCTTCTCTCTATTATTTCTTATAACTCAGGTAACTTTACAATTATCCCAAAAAACTAATTAAAAAATAATTTTAATGATGTATTGAAATACATCCAACATTTTATTTTATTTTTTAGAGACAGAGTCTCACTTTGTCACCCTGAGTAGAGTGCTGTAGTGTCACAGCTCACAGTAATCTCCAGCTCTTGGGCTTAGGAGATTCTCTTGCCTCAGCTTCCCGAGCAGCTGGAACTACGGTGCCTAACACAACGCCCGGCTACTTTTTTTGTTGCAGTGTTGCCAAGGCCGGGTTTGAACCTGCCACTCTCGGTATGTGGGGCTGGTGCCCTACTCACTGAGCCACAGGTGCCGCCCACATCCAACATTTTAAATCCATGACTTCGTAATGATACAAAAACACAAGTCAACTAAAAAGACAACTCATTATTCTGAAAATTGGTTAAAAAAAATAAGGCAAATAAGCATCTGCCTGCTTTTCCTGTTGAAATTATACCTCAAGGTAATCCAATATTTGATAAAGAAAATTTTCTCCGTTAGAATTTTGTGGCAAATGAGCAAAGTAGCAATGAGAGTATTGTGATATCACTAGTTTGCAACCCTGAGTAAAATAATGTTTGCGGCAACGCTTCTGGATGTCTGCTAAGAACATCAAGTGAAAAGCTGAGGTGGGAATTAAGGATGTGCCAGAGTGACAATATCTGTGTCCATTGCTCAATATTAACACAACAAAAAAAGGAGGCAAAATCAGCCATTAAATACCTCCCAGTGAAAGTACATATCACTATGTATAAAGTATTCTTGCCCCAAATTAAAAAAAAAAATGAAATCTGATCAAGGTACTAAATCTATTTGCCAGTTTATGAGTATTTAGGGGACAAAGAAATATGTTAAATGGCCCACAGGATGCATTCAGCAAAATCTAGAATGTGGGGAAATGTATGGTTCTAACAACCTGGCTTCTTCAAAAATAAGTTTAAAGAAAATTTAAAAAGGGAAAGAGAAATATCAAGGTCATAAAAACTTAGGAGACCATTCAAGAAATGTAATGCGTGAACCTTGTTTGAATACCGATTCAAAAAATTGTAAAAACATAAATTATGGGACAATAGAGTAAATTTGAAGGCTGATTAGATATTTGATGCTGTTAAAGAATTATTGTGAAGTTTTTCAGATGTGAGCATGGCAATGTGGCTGTTTTTAACATTTTAACAAGACTCTAACTTTTAGAGATACAGACTGAATTATTTATGATTTAGTATTTGCTTCTCACTAATCCGATGGAAAAAGGAGAAAATGAGTCTAGAAAAAGCAAAATATGACACAAACTGAAGTGTTTTCATGGGTCCTCACTCTGTTTTTGTCATTTTATATATGTTTGGAGCTTTTTAAAAATTTTTAGATTAATATGAGGGTACAAATGCGTAGGGTCCATGTGTTCATTTTTAAGGTAAAGTTCAAGTTGTAGTTTAGCCCTTCACCCAGGGGGTGCGCTGGACACCCTCACACGTGCACAGCAGGTGAAAACCCACCAATCGCCCCTCTCCTTCTCTCCCCTCTCCCTTCTCTGCCCTCCCTCTCCCCTCCCTTCTCCCTTGCTAGACTATACTTGTGCTTTTTCTTTCCGGTGGGAGTGTAGTTGTTTTTATATTGGTTTCATATTAGTATCGAATACATTGGGAACATTTATAATAAAATATTAAAAATATGTCCAGAAGCCTTTGCTTCTCCTCTGTGATTAACCTCCTGGTCCGATCTACCACCATTTCTAACTCTGAGCGTTATGATATAATCTGAACTGATCTCCTGGCTTGTACACTTGCCCTGCTTCCATCTCTTTCCAATGCAGGAGCCATGCAAGATCCTTAACACCCAAGTCACAGCCTATTATTTCTGTGCTCAAAATAGCGCCTGTATTGCTAGAAGAGATGTAACAGTCCTTACATGGGTCTGCAAGGGCTCTCTCTGCTCTGACCCATTGGCTACTGGGAACCCGCTGAGTTTGGGTTGCGGATTATCGTTCATCTCCCGTCTTATTTGGTGCTCGGATCTTTCATTTGCAATGTTTGCTTTGGTCTTTCTAGTTTGCAGCTGACTGAGTCTCCCTAGGGAAGGGGTATAAAGAAGAGGTATGTACAGAGTTCCACCAGCATCCTCTCCTCGCTGAGTAACACACCATTTCCACCCAAGTGGATGCTTTTGGCTTCCGTTCTGACTGCGGCAAAGGAAACTTCCCTGTCTCTGTTGGCTTTTTGTGGCATTTTTGAGGCTCCGTTTGCTTGGGGTTCAGCCCCACCCGGAGGTGGCTGTGCACTCTTTCATGCACTGTTTCTCCCTGTTCGCATATCCTGTCCATGTTTTCATCCTCGGCCTTTTGCAGTCTGAGCTTGTCAGGGTGACTCTCTGAAACTACACTTGGCATTTCGGCAGCATTTCCTATCTCGTTCCAATTGTTCACAGTTGTACCATCCTAATGTCGCTTCTCCGAAATCCCTATGGAAGGCCAGCCATGTGCTGTTTTGAATTCTCTGACTGTGGGAGACATCTATCATTTTTCTGAACTCCGTGAACTTTCAGATTCAAGAATCAGAATTGAACGTGTACTTTTAAGTGACCACTGTGTGCCAGGCATTGTGCTGTATTTGTCACATGCATCATTTCATTTAGTTCTGGCAGTAGTTCTATTAACCAATAAGAACTCCTTTAAGAAAAGGAAAATGAAATTCAGGAAGTTTTAGTAACTGATGGAAGGTGGAATCAGAATTCAAATTCGAATCTTGGCTCCAATCCATAAATTAAGTGGTATACTTAAATATATTTCCACTCTTTTGTGGGCTACTTTCTCCCTGAATCTCATCTCTTCTACATCGCCGAGCTGATCTTCCTATTAGTCAGACTAGAATCATGATGCCTCCGCCTCCTCCATCCTCACTACTTTTTGTTTCTTCCAAGAATAAGCCAATTATCAATAAAATATCACAAGGACTTTCAAGACATTTTGTTTCTAGCAACTCTTGGATAGTTGAAACTCCTTTTTATTCCTTTAATGTCTATTTGATAACATGTATTAATAAGGAATCAGCCATACTTTTGGAGTGTGCAGGAGTACAGAATAATTCCATGGTGTTGAATCCTTTCTCCTCTGTTTAAAAATATAACCTAAGCCCTTTCACTGGGCTTCTATCTCTGTCCCATGAATCTCTACTCTGCGGCTTACCCACTAGGTGCCTTCAGTGAGAATAGATTGATACCCAATTCCCAGTAAATTTTAAATTTAGAATAAATTCTAAAGCATGCTGTCTTTAGAGCTATGTAAGAGGAATGCTGGTGTCAGGAAACCTAAGAGTTAGTGTTTACTGAGCACATGCTGCATGCCAGACACGGTTTTAAGTACTTCTTAAAATTATCTTACTGGAATCACACAATAACCTGTGAAGAACTGAAGAGGCAGACAGGTGAAGCAACATCCCTGGTGTCGCCTAACTAAAGAGCTTTACTAAGATGCAGATCCACAGGGTCTGGACTCAAAGGACAAGCCCTTAATAACCACTCTGCTGTGTGCTTTGGATCAGCCATGCCTAACCCAAGCCCTGAGCCCTCTACATGGTGATAGTAACAATTGTCTCGCCCGCAGTGAACACAGAAACTTTCAGCACACTGAAAGTCCTTTATGAACATAAGAGATTCTCTCTGCATGAAATTGGCAATACCAATAATAACAATGCAGCACTTATTTGAGAAACTATTACATCCTGAACATTTCAGAGCTCATATAATTCTATATGAAGAAGGCAGCATTATTCTTATGATTTTAGAGACAAAAATAGATAAAAAGAATATGTGATAATATAATATAATATATAAAAATACATGCAGAAATAAACATGCTTCTTGGTCATCCTCTTTCTGACCATAAACCTTCAGAGAACCCCAGGGAAAGGCTGAGTGTTGGGTCTTTCTTCGTACTTGGACGATCCCTTCTGTTCATCATTTCATTTTTCCAAGTGGGTCACGGCAGCAGGTGAGACAGCGAGAGTGACAGGTCCCTCTCTCCCTACCCACCTGCCAATCCACAAAGCTCTGTCTGACCACACACAATTGTGTCTTAAAGACTCAGACACATGCACTGTCATCTCTCCAGGAAGTGTTTCAGCCATTGTCGGAATTCCCTTTTCAGAGACAAGACATAATGGACTGGGGGTTTCATTAAGAGGTAGAGAGCTCTGTGGAAAACGTGCAGACTTTTGTTTGAGCAAGAGAGATCTCAGACAGGAGGTAGGCTGTGCTTGGCCAGTGGAACAGATTAGAGGACTTCCACAATTGAGTCCTTGTCTCTCGCCTTTTTTCTCTCTGTGCTCTGCAGAAATGTCCCTTAAGCCCCCAGCTTTGAAGGGTTATGGAGATAACAGGAAGGGGTGGGCTGGGGACCCAGCCCACCCAAGCAGGGATCCAGACTTCAATAGAAGGCTTTCTGGCCCCCAGGGGCTGGCTAGATATCAGGAGCTGAGGATGGTGAAGAATAGGGTACCTTCTTTCCCACCTCCCAAAGAGGCCGTGTGAAGTCCCCAGTCTCCTAGTGAGACCTGGTAGCACCTTGTCAGATACTCCTGGACGAGGAGTGAGATGATGGGGGCAGCCTTGGCATGTGTCCAGCAGAGGTTATGCCCAGGCAACACAGTTAGTAGGGTAAAGGCACGTGTGCTTATAGAAAGTGAATACCCCCTTTTTGGAGTCTGGCTATAAACCTTACTCATCTTTTTCACCTGGCAGCTCAAGTCATTCAGTCATTTGATAAACTACTATTCCCCCCCATTTTTCCCCCTCAAGTCTTCCACATGAACCCTCCTCAGAGTCCCTACTTCAGGGTATGGGGCCCTCTCTTGGGCTTGCGGTTCCTTGTACACGTCTGGATGATAGTCCTCTTTGCCTGGTGCCCCAGGGCTTGTTGGCCTGTCTGATCCTGAGGGCAGGGAAACCCTGAACGGCATCCAAGCCTTTTACTCTGTGTTTCAAGCACCCGGTCATGCCCAGCACCTATTACGTTGTCATCCAATCTAAAATACCCTACAGACACCAGCAGCTTGTGGATTTTAGGTTAGATCACTTTCACAGGCGACTCAAGATTCATCCCCTTCTTGCTGTTCTCTGGAAGGGTCTCAAGTTATAATGTGTGCAGTTGCCTGTGTGGCTTCCCCTTGTCCCTCGCCTCTCCGCTTGGCTGCTGCAGGCTGGGTGGGAAGGCCCAGGTTTCTGCTAGAGCATCGAGAGGGGGGAAAGAGGCAGAGCGCTGACCAGCTCTGCTTGCTACCTTTCATGGATGACAGCAGGGTGGAGGCTCAGGTCTTTACTGGGTCTTATCGACACCATGAGGGGAGAAAGGAGACTGTGGACGAGCCCTGCCTTGTACCACCTTGTCCTGTCTAGTTGATGCTGGGTGACGCTACACTGGGCTCTGCCAATGCTCGGTGTAGGGAGGGCAGTGGAGCCCTGCCTTGAATTGCCGTCTTGATTCTTGTTGCTGCTGGGCAGGCTCAGCTTCCCGGTAGGCCCCACGGGCCCTGTCCCGGTAGGGGAACTGGCGTGTCTCCCTCTGGTTACACGGTGTCTCCCTCTGGGGGTGGGGAGTGGGATGGAAGCTCCTGGTTTTGTTGAGGGGTTGCTGGGGGGCATTATTGGAATTTGGTTCAAGTAGGGCAGTTCCTGCCAAAAGATGGTTTTAGGTTGTGACCCTTCGGCTGGGGGAAACAGGATTTTCTTGGAGTGTTTTTTTTTTATTTTTGGTCTGCGGCTGTGGGTGGCTCAGGGCTGAAGGGTCTGGTGCGCTCAGTCCGGGACACTGGAGTGGCGATGAAATAACCCTTTGGGAAATCAGTGTGCGGCTGCTGCTCGAGTCGAGGTCCCTTCTCTGCACCTCCAGAGTCTTCTGTGCGTGTTTGCTGCTTTATGGTTTTCTGTTGTAAGAGTAAGGAACTGGGGGGATGCAAACATTTCTTCTAGGACAGAACTAGTATCCACCCTAATGTCTAATAAGTGGACAAAACAACTTGAAATTGGGGCTCGAATTTTCAAATTGCTGCAGTGTGAACACAGACCCCGATTTGCCTGTGGCTACAGCTGCATCTTTTCTACGGCTCTGGCATCCTGCTGGACCTGCCTTCCTCGTGGGCAGGGTGTGCGTCTTGCTCACCTCCAGATTCTCTCTGTCTCACACTCTGTGAGGCCAAGATGATGGTTTTATTTATTTATTTATTTATTTTTATTTATTTATTTATTTTATTACAAAAAAGAACTCACGCTGCCTTAGCCAAGACGCAGACGGCCTCCTGTTTGCTACATTTCCTGATCTGCTTTCCCAGTCTAGAATCTGGATTGATTCTGAGGTTTGCTCCGTGGGGACGCGCTGCATAAAGGCCAGCAGGGTGTGCAGCCTCCTGCAGGGAGCGTAAGACCCTGCAGCCCACACACTACCCAGGTGGCTCCAGGCTACAGCACTGCATCTCTCCTGTCGTGGGGTCCTCCAGATATGCGGTTAACTCAGCAGGGCGAAGGGACCTGAACTAGCCTGCCTGGTCATTATCCACAGGAAGGCTGTCGCTTCTAATATCAGTGGTAGTGAGGGGGCCTGGGTGTAATTTGCTGGTGGGGGGCTCATGGCTGTGATGTCGTAGGGGACGGTAGGCATCATTAAGGGGTTTCCTCACAAGCAAAAAGGAGCCAGAGACGTAGAGAACCCAAGACAGGACCAGAGAGAGAGACAGTGAGGTAGAGGATGACAGAACATGGCAGAGAGATGGAGCCAGGAGGGAAGAGCGAGGAGATGCTTTTCCTTTTTTTTCATTTTACCTTTTCTCCAGTTGACTCTCTAGCCTGCTCCGGGGTATGTTTTTCCCACTCAGCAGGAAAAATATTTGGCTACCCAGGAAAAACATCAAAACTTACAATGTAATTAGTTGTCGCAAATATTGACGGAATACCTGGAGCATGCTGGATGCTGTTGTGAGTGAAGGGAGGAGACAGGGGCCACTGCTGTAGCAGGCGGGGGCAGGCTGCAGGCTGCAGGCCGACGCGTCTGAGGCCGAGTGACTGTAGTCCCTCCATCACTACTTGCATCAGCAAAACCATTACTGACATGGAACAGGCAACATCAGATTAGGTGGGGGAAATGGGAGCCAGAGAATGAAGGCCTGTTTTCAGGTAGCAATGAGACCAGAGGAAGATTTAGTAAAAATAAATTGTCTGAGAATTAGTAAGAATTAACAAGTCTAATCATTTTTACTCTGCCTTCTGGGCCTCTGCACTGCCAGTCACAAAGCTGAGCATTTTTCTCTCTAGGAAACGAGCTCCTGCTCTCGGCTCCCAACTGCCTTGCTGAGCTTTGCTCTGGACAGAGACGCACGTAGCCCCTTCTCACGCCTTCTTTTCTTTCCTCTGCTCCCTGCGAACTCACATCCAGGCTGCCCCTTCTTACTATTCTCTGCACAATTCTCTGAATTCCAGGAAACAGCACGTGATGATATGCTGTCTGAGATCATCTCCTAAATATTTTATGGAAACTGAAAACAGTTCAAGGGAAGATGCACGTCTGAAGGGCCCCATGGCCCCACGAGCAGTGCCGGGGCCAGTGCTGGGCACGCGGGTCCTCCAGGAGGAGGGCCTGGGCCGGGCTCTCACCCCATCCCCAGCCCCGCTTCCACCCGCAGTGGCTGTACACGATCTGCTTTTCATGGAGCTGGATGGGCTTGCATTTCCACAAGGATGGCGGCAGGAAATTAAAACCTGTCCCCAATCACTGCAACTGTGTCGTGTCTGTGATAAACATAGTCACACTGGTTCACGGTTTTCCTAAGTGAGGAGGTGAGAGCAGCCTCCAGACATGAGGATGCCTCTGAGATTTTCTGGTGGGATGAAAACGCAGGAGCATCACGCAGTCGGCTACGTGCTGAGGACGCTCGAGGATCGAGAGCCTCCCCTCGAGAGAGGCCACTGCCTGCTGACAGAGACGCTCACTTTATTAATGGTAATAATAATAAGTAGCGGTAGCAAAATTATTTACAATTATTACCCGAGTAGGCAACGCTGTGCAGCCTTATTGTGTTCAAGGTGCTGGGTTCATCTTTCTCTCCCTCTCCTTGCCCGGCTGTCCCAGGGTGCTGTGGATACGTTTGCCTTTGGGTTCACTATCTCAGCTCTCCCTGACTGCAGAGCTATGCAGTATTATTCCCGCTGTGTGGATGATGAAATAAAGCCTCAGAAAATTTAAGCCATTTGCACAAAGTGACACTGGAGGTAACAGTATGGCCATCAGCACAACTGAAACTCTGCCCTTCTGGTGCCCATATCCTTGGGAACAGCGGCGCCCCAGCGGACCAAGGCAGATTCAGAGACACTTGCATTTCCACAGGGGAGGCTCCTGCAGCGGGTGGGGCAACAGGAAGCCCATTTAATGCCTATGTTGAGACCCAGATGGAATGGACTCAAAAGAATAGTGTGTATACTTCTACTACACGGTAGGCTTTTGTTGTTATTTATTGTTGTTATTTTTAAAACATATACTGTCTTGGTAAACAGAATTTACAATTTGGTGAAGCGGTGTAATAATCTTCCATACCACAGTCAGAGGAGACTAGATTCGGTGAGGTTCTACCATGCATCTGAGGCCACGTCCCTGGAAACAGCAGTGTCACACCTAGACTCCACACCCCGCGCTCGCCTCTGCCCAACTGCAAAACCCACACTGAAGCTCTTCCCAATGCACTGCCTCCCACAGGAATCGCAGTCCCTAAGGATGGCTGCTGTGCCTTCACTCGGCCTTCTGGTAACCCTGTGTCCAGCTTCATTTCCTCCACTCTTCCTTTAATTTCCTCCAGGAGCAGCACCCTCAGAAGCAGTATCTGGAGCCCTGCAGTTCCCTCTCCATGATTCTGCATCAGGGTCACCCCAGGTGATGCTACTTGTCATTTCTGTGCTGGGGAGCCTTTCACTTCTTCCCCTGTCAGTGAAAGGTCACCCAGGGAGAATGCAGAGCAGAGCTGCCAGGCCGTGTGCAAAGGTGACAAGAGCAGTGCATCTTAGCTTGATGGGTCATTTCTAGAATAAACCAATGGGCCAGGCTTGGGATTAGAGGGGCTGTGGACTTGCCAAGTCTCAGGCACCTATTGCAGGCTATGCACACAGCACTCCTGAGGCCAAAGCCACGGCCTAGACTACACCTGGCAAGGCGGACAGTACATGTATTACGGGATCACTGAACACAGGGCAGAGACTGGATGTCTTTCAATTTGGCTAATATTTGCTGAGTGCCTGATCTGCTAGGTTCTCATTGGTGAGGGACCAGGCATGTGTGGAATTCTGAGACAGTAACAGGAATTATGATTTCTTTCCTGACTTTCTCTATGTAAAGAAAAGAAAATGAGAAGACTATATTATATCCTACAGGTAAATAGCAGAACATCCCTTGGTGAAATTCATCTTCCCAATAAGATAATTTCCATGCTGAACAGCTAAAGACATTTCTCATTAAAAGGAAAGGATTAAGCCATTGAGAAAAAGTAAAACATTTATTCATATGTCCATATACATATGTACATATGTACAAACCCGTGAAGACACATGAACACATACACAATATATGTATGTGCCTGTGCTCACATGCACATTTGTGTGGGTATTAATATATGCATGCAGGCCTATGCACTCACACCCATGTAGATGCATGCCTATCAACACACACACTCACACACAGGCACATCCATGCATGCATAACTCCCTAGAACTAGTTTTTCCATATTGCCCAGGAGAGGAGACTGCTGCATGATGGGAACCAGCACTAACCCCAGTACACACTGGCTATGTGGTAAGTACTGGTTGAATAAGTGAGTAAAACCCACAGGCTGAAGCATTAGAGGAAACACTAATAAGTAAATGCATCTGTGTTTGAAATAACAGGTGATGGAAGTTGGTAAGGTTATTCGTCAAGACAGATCATTCAATTTTGAATGAGTGATTCATTCTGTTTTGATGAAAAAATTTGGCAACTATAAGAAAAGCAATCCTTAGTGGATGTTTCAGAATTTACACAGCTGGCTCTACACATGGTACTTTTGCAAGTTCTAACATATCTAAGGGAGACATTTCTCCTCTGGGTAAGCGTCAGTGGGCACAGGCTGCTCTGATCTTCCATTAGTGTTGCCATTATGAAACCAGAGTCAGGTAACTAGAGATGGGTCAATAAGAGAAGAGGCAGAAAATAAATGAGGCGTGAACATGTGTACACCAAACAGGTGGATGGGCATGCACACCCAAACACATTTCTTAGCAGGGAGCTGGGTTTGAAGAGATGCTGTTCATAGAAGGAAACAAGGGCAGTAAATCTTAGCTTGATGGGTCATTTCTAGAATTAACCAATGGGCCAGCCTTGGGATTAGAGGGGCTGTGGATTTGCCAAGTCTCAGGCACCTGTTGCAGGCTATGTGCACAGCACTCCTGAGGCCAAAGCTGTGGCCCAGACTACACCTGGCAAGGTGGACAGTATATGTATTACAGGATCATAGGAGTATGTACTAGACTTTCTGAAAGCTGAGCCCTTCAACCTCATGGCATCCATGCCAGTAGTCATTATAGAGGAGGAGGCAGAGACTCAGAGAGGAGGACGGCCTTCCCTGAATCCCACAGCCAGTTCAGTGTCAGATTAGGAATTGAAACCGAGGTCCTGCTGTTCTCTTCTGTCAGGCTAACTTTCAGGCAGTAGCTATATATGAATTGGCTACACTTGACTTCATGTATTTTAGGGGCAGCATTTCTACTTAGTCCTACGATGACACCGCACATACCTTTTGGTGGTTTGGTTATGTGTGCACTGGCTTAACATCTAGAATCACTGACTTCTTAAGTCAGGGACCTGGTCTGAGGACTCTCTGTATTCTGCCCTCATTCCTTACCCAGACCTGGGACAGATCCCTCAGGGGTGTCCTATAAGCATTATAAATAAGTTAATGAATCAATCCACATGGGTATGTGACGGCACTCCCCTTCAATTGGGTTGAGAAGGCACATTCTGTTCCTGGGAACCCCATAATCTGCATGAAAATCTTAAGGTAGAAGGCAGTTAGGTGCATGGTTCAAGGTGGGCCTCAGGCAAGGCTGGTATTTGACTTGAAAACTAGATTAAAGTGGAAGGAGAGGAGAAATGATCTATAAGGCCCCTTCATTGTTCTGAGAAAGGCTGAGAAAGACCCTGAGAAAGAGGTGAAGAATGTAACTGTTACTATAACACCATTTGGGTAGCTATTAGCTTTAACACAATTCCCCATAGAGGTACCTACTGGAATTTATAAGATTCGTAAGAAGCAATGGTGTAAATGGCACTATGTGCAAGTGACACGTGTCAGTCAACAAACAGCCTCAAATGTTACGGGTCACTCATGGTTTTGGAGCCCAGAGCTAAGTGATCTGTGGAAGGAACCCAAATAATTAGGTAATATTTTATCTGTATAATTTATGAAAGGGATGGAACTGAATACAAATCAATAAATTTTTAAATATACTTACTGGACTCTCCAAAATGTGGTATTTGGGGATTTTATTGTTCTAGATTGTTCTATATATTGGTTGGACTTAATGAATCACTGCTAGCGATCAGAACGTTTTGTACAGAGAGATTTTTCTTATAACAGTTGGTTTAAACAGGATTTTATCTGTACAACAGATTTGAAAGGATACAAAATGTTAGAAGCAAAATGATACTAATATCTGGCATCTGTTGCCCCTACTGTGTTGTGCAGCCCTTCACGCACCATCTCTAATTCAGGCAATGATAGAAGCTGTCATTTCTGCACATTTCGCTGATCAGAAAACTGAAGTCTGGAAAAGCTGAGTACCTTAATTAAAGCCACGTAGCTAGGAAGGGATGGAGCCGGAATGAAAACCCAGGAGTATCCAAATGTAAACAACACCCCTCCCTCTCTCCTACCCTTTGGGAACAATGTCAATCAGTAAAAGTCTATTCAGGTTAAGTCTAAAGCCCCCCTTCCCCCTCCCAATTTCAAGGAGTCAGAACCACAGCTTAGTGGGATTTGGGTATAAGTGGACATTGTGTTCACAGACTATCTTGAAAGGGTGGAGAGGCACACAGATCAGTACCCCCAGCTTTATCCTGAGCAACTCACCAGCCCTGGATGGGAAGGCAGGGAAGTGCCTGGCAGGTGCAGCCCTGCTGTGTGGGAGGCCCTGCAATCAGTGCCCACAGGGGCTCTGGGTACTTAGGGAAATGAAGAAACAGGGGTTGAAAGAGGTCAAAGAGGGCTTCTAGAGCAGGAGACACCACTACAAGAGAACAGGTGAGTGGGGTCAGGAGGGCAACCCAGCTAGGAAGGGCACTGTGGGCAGAGGAAAGAACACTTGCATGGTGCTCAGGTTGGAGGGTGCATTGCAGAGTGGCAGCAGCTTGGTGGCGCTGTGGCTGGGGCGCATGAGGAGAGTTGGGGGAGAGGACAAGTAACGGAGGTCCCTAGGGACCAGAGAGCCGAAGGCGAGAGCACGGCATCCTCTTGCTGGAGAGAAGCAGCCTGATTTCCTTCTTCAGCGGGTGAGGGTGCAGCTCTCGCAGCGCTGGCTCTTTCCCCCTCACATGTGCCTCCTGCCGGATGAAAATTAATACGGTATTGCCAAATAGCTTTTCCTTTTAAAACTTTCTTAGTCTGGCATAATAACTATAAAGAAGGCTTGTGTAAAGGAGAAGCAAATGGATTTGGGAGCCATGTGCCTGTCTGCTTGAGCCAGGAAAGCAACCCTCTCTCCTCCAAATGATACACCTTTTCCAAACGCTGCCTGCTGACAGCTCTGACAGCCTCTCCGTCACCGCCATGGCATTCTGGGTGTTGGGAGTGAGCAATGAGAGGAACCTGTACCCAAGACAGAAACACACACACACCCAGGGAAGGTAAATGATTGTACACAGAACATTTATCTCTGAGGTTGTTCCCCCAGCAAAACCAATTACTGGCCTTTTCTTTGTGAACGTGCACCGAGTGTCAACTTGCTGGGGGCTGGATTGAAAAGATGCTCGCGTGTGTCTTTGTGATATTCATGAGCCGCCTGAGCGTTCCAGAGCAAAGGATTTAGAATTTCTGGGCTTCTGCAGGTAGGGAGGGTGCAGAGCACATTTAAGAAGTGCTTTAAGGAACGGGTTGTTGAAGTGGCACTTTTACAAAATACACACTTAGGAATTCCAGGCAGAAGTCAGAGTCATTCTGGGAGAGGAGGAAGAACTGATCACATGAATTCAAGACCTGCAAAGGGCAAATTCACTGCTCTTTAGGGAGAACTGCAGGTCTTTTTGTTGAGCTCACAAGCAAGCGGGGCAAGGTTACTATCACCTGCCATGTTGATTGTGAAGCAGAGCCAGATGTCCCAGGGTGATGTAGGACCCACCTGCAGTTGTCCCAGAAAATATTTCCAAAAAGAGCATCCATTACCTGTTTAAAACCTTTGCTGAATCATAGATGCAGAGAATGGGATGCTCATGCAAGCAGAGCTGACACTGTGCTTCCCGTTGCCTTGTCATTTTGAGTTTTTCCATCCCTAGCCCTTTCCAGAGTTATAGGAATCTGGTGTCAGGCATGAGGCCCCATCCTGCTCCCCACTGCTTTTCGACATCTCCCTCGAGTCTCTCCCTTCAGGCTGCTGTGCTGGGCTGCACAGTGTTCGTGCTGCACCAATGTATCAACCAAGGAGATCCCATGTCCCTGGGGTATTGTGTCTGCTCAGAGGACTTGCTTTTTCCTAATGTGCTTATAGAAGCCCTACCGGCTGGTGCTGGCTTTGGTTCTTTCCTTGCTTCTCCTATACAGAACAAACAGAAGATTGAATAGAGGCATGGCAGACTGGGCTGTGCTGGGTGGGCAACTGCAGTGGGCATATGTAGGTAAATGGCAGGAGAGAAAGGACAGTTAGGAAGGGCATCTGTCAATGGGACATACTCAAAGCCTGGTTCCACTTCCCCCCAGGACTCAGTCACAACTCTTTGGGAACAAAACCGAAGGCTCCTCTCAAATGCACAGACATGCAGGTGACTCTTCCATTTTTACTTTGATTGAAATGGACTCATCTCCCCTTAGAATCAAGGGGATGTACCACACTCACATTTCTATTAGGAGCAAATAAAACTAGTAGAACCACAAAATTATGTGAGAACTGGCAAGAGATCTCAGAGGCTCTCTTTCTCTCAGAAGTTGCAAACCAGTAGCTGGCAAACCAGTACCAGCAGTACGTTTATTTGGTACTCAGAGTATTTGTTATTTATTTACTCATCTATTTATTTTTATAAGGAGTTTCCCTGAAATAGGATGTCCTTTCCCCAGGGCTCCACTTCCCTACCCTGTCCCAGTTCCACTTTGCCCATCTGCATTACCAGCATGATTCTTGGAGACAGCTTAATATGTGAAACTCTTACTATCATCCTCTTCCCTTATTTGACAGATAGAGAAACTAGGGCTCAGAGAAGAACAGTGATACACCAGATACACATAGCTAGTCATTGGAAAGGGTCAAATGTTGTGCTGGTCTTGATGTTTTGTTCAGTATTATTCCCCTCATTTAAAGATGCTTCCTGAGTCTTAAAATGAAACACTGCTTTTAGTGGATGGCCTGAGAGGGTTCAATTAGGTCTTCACTTAGTGACTTTCATGGTCCCGTTCACGCCATTCTGGACCACCTGCTTTCTCTCCCTTGCATAGAGAAATAGCAAGGAGAAGACATCTCAATCAGCATCTTCTTTCCTGTCACCTGAAGTTCCAGGGTAATTGACAACTATAATGAGTTGTGATGATACCAAGGCTTCCTCTTTACTCTGAATGCATCCCTCTTGGCCTCAGCCAAGTATTCCCTGTTGGCCCTTGACCTCCCCTGAGTCTCAGTCTGGTCTGCTCAGCTCTGCACTTCTGGTAGGTTTCTTCCTGTCTCCTGATCTCACTCAGCCATAGTCTGTTGAGAAGATGGTGTCTCCTCCTGGATGATCTAGTCCCTAGGAGAGGGGTTCTTGGGACTCATGCACTGCTCTCAGCTTCCAGTTTCTACTGCCAACCAGTTGCTTTTTTCCCATGCTGTCTTTTTTGCCCAGAATTCTCTGGCACATACAAATTTAAGGGCAAAAGACTCTTCAAATCTTGCCATGCATAACTTTCCTTTTATGAGGGTCCTGATATTAAGAATGGCCTTGGGGAAGCAGTTAGAAAGAGGCTGTTCCTCAAGGTTTGGTGGTTCTCCCAATGACTCAGAAATGTACCCTGTTTTACCAACCCCCCTGAAGGGTTTGTAAGGCTTCTATCTCATGGCCTTCTGGATAGTATCAAGAACGAACATCCATCCAAATATCCAAATATGCAGATATCCATTCACAAATAGTAAACTGTAAAAACAGTGAGCAAGTTGGCCAATCTCTATCTACATGAGTTTTCCAGCTTGTGACAGGAGATAGATAATTAAAAAATATACTATCTAGATAATTTCTAAATTGATAAATGCTAAGGAGTAAATAAAATCAGATGACATGATAGAAAGTGATGAATTTGAGGATGCTAATTTAGATTGAGTGACTAAGCAGGCAATATTTGAGTCAAAAGATACAAAATAAGAAACTTTTGTGTCCAGCATCAAACTCTGAAGCAGAGCATCCTAGACAAAGGAGACCACATGTGCAAGAACCCTGGGGCTGAAATATGCTTGGTACATTAGAGGAAGGGAAGAAAGGCCAGTGTAGAAAAGCCCCATAATAGAATAAAAATCACAGAGCTAGACAAGGCCTACAGCATATTTCCCTGGTAAATAATTGGGAATTCGACGCCCCCCCCCCGGCCCAATGCAATGGAAAGACATTAGAGGGTTTTAAGCAGGGAGCAGGGAAATTATTTGATCTGAATTATGTTTGAAATATAGTACTAAGACTACAAGATGGGAAATGGATATTAGGAATATTTGCATTCCCTTCCTTATTGGCTCTAATAAGACAAGTTACCATGTTGGGGAGAACCCTATGGCAAAAAATAGGTCGGTACATCTACCCACCAGCCAGCTAGGAATTGAAGCCCTCAACCCAATAGTCCATAGAAAATTAAATCTCATCAAAGATGATATCACTGGCTTCAGAGCAGATCCTTCCCTGGTTGAGCCTTCAGAGGAGACCCCAGCCCTAACAAACACCTTGATGGAAGCCTTATGAGAAACCTAAAGCAGTGAACACAACTAATCTATGACAAATCTCCTGACTCACAGAAATTATGAGGTAATGAATGAATGTGTGTGTTTGTGTTTTTTTCTTTAACATGGCTAAGTTTGTGGCAACTTGATATATTGCAGCATATAAATAATGCACATCTTTTATGTGACTAGTAAACTCTTGAATGTCAGAAGATACTCTAAGGGGCTACTCTAGTCAGAAGCAGAAACAAGGTCTGAAATATTGGAAAAGGCACACCAAGAGATTCTAACTTTTAGTGACGATAGTGTCAGAATAGCACCATAAAGTTTAACAGTAGTACACAAGATGACAAGGCAGATGTTATGGTCTACGTAAGGCCACTCTTGATGAATTCTTGTTACTGCAGCTCATTATGTTGGTGACTCTTTTGAAGGCCCCACCTTCAAGGAAGGATCATTGCTAAATCTAAAAGTATAAACTGCTGAATCTACTTCTGATATTGAGATTCCAAAGCTTAGAGGATGGAAGAACTAATTTTCTAGTGGTGAAAATGCAATAAACAAGGAGTAGGGATGATCTTTTAAGAAAGGGTGAATATTTTCAGCCTTCTTCATGTTATCTTCATCCCTAAGATCTAAGCCACAAGACATATAGGAATCTTTTGGAAGTGGCTCACAGAAACAATGAAGTTAATTCTAGAGTTCTGGAAACAGACCCGGTGGGAGCAATAGGCCCTGTGGACACAGCCAATGCCTAATGCCCAGCATCTTAAGGGCGTATTGACCTATGTCATACTGAGACTGTGCTGGTATCCAAGGTGGTGAGGGAAGATTCATTCAAAGAACACTGGGAAACTGCTCAGACATGGAAGTAGGAAATAGTGGGGTAGATCAATGTCCAAAGATCAAGGTTCAGTGACAAGTTACAGTCCATTAGAATATAAACAGAAGTGATGGGTATTAGGTTCTAGCTATCGTTTATGTTTCTATTCTTAAAAAAATATAGTGGCTGGGATATGGGTTCCAAGGATCTGGCTATGGTAAAGGCTATAATTTGAGGCGTCGTAAGAGGATAGTCACAAGATTTCAAAACTTACCACAGAAAGAAATGCTAAAAAAGATACTGAAATTGACCCACATATTCTATTCAAATATATAGCATTGTCCAGTTTATTTACATAATAAATCTTCATGTACCTAATACAATCCAGACTGTATTGTATATTGAAATAGCAGTAGGAAGAAGAGAACACTAACAATGATTGGAGAACTACTGAGTGCTAGGCACTGAATAGGTGGCTTCCATACAAGATCTGACAATAAGTCTGTGAACAAATCCTAGAAAAAGTGCTACACACTTCACTGCTAAGTATCACTATGGTCACCTTCAAAGTACTCCCCTTGAGAAGCTGTGCAGCAAAACCAGCACCTAGTCCATCCTTCAAAGCAATTTTAGAATTATTTTCCTAGAATGGCTATTAAAGCTGTTGTCGCATGGCACACAATAACACCCTACAATAATGAACTCCATTCAGCAAGACACCGTCACATGGTGACCCTAACACAGAGGAGAGACACTGATATACCGAGGTTACGAAACCTTACCAAGTTCTTTGCCAATGTAAGCTCGTGGTGGCAAGTTTGTGAAATTAATTGTGTGATGACTGTTCTGATGGCCATTCCAGAAAAAGAGCACCAAAATTGCCTTGAAGGGTGGCCTAGGTGGTGGCATTAGTATAGTGCTTCTTAAGGAGAGTCCTTCGAACGTGACCATAGTGGTATTCAGCAATGAGGTATGTAGCACTTTTTCTTTTTCTTTTTTTTTCTTTGGAGACAAGGTGAAACTCTGTCTCCCTGGGTAGAGTGCCACGGTGTCATAGCTCACAGCAACCTCAAACTCCTGGGCTTAAGAGATCCTCTTGCCTCAGCCTCCTGAGTTACTAGGACTACAGGCACCACCACAACACCTGGTTAGATTTTCTTTTTTTTTTTTTTTTTTTACTAGAGATGAGGTCTTGCTCTTGCTCAGGCTGGTCTTGAACTTCTTGAGTTCAAGGATCTACCCACCTCAGCCTCCCAGTGCTAGGGTTACAGGTAGGAGCTACCATGCCCAACCTTCTAGCACTTTTTCTAGGATGAGTTCATGAACTTAATTATCAGACCTTCATATATTTTCATTTTTAAATTTCAAAATATCCTGGTATGCCCAAGTGCCATACCAAACACATCTCAACTTTCAGGGGTTTAATATAATAAATATTAATTTCTCTCTCATGCAAAGTGAATACTCATGGACCAGAGTTGTTCTCTCGAACAACTTCTAGTTACTTCTAGATAGTAACTCGGGATTCAGCCCTCTTTAATCTTAGGACACCATCATATTTGCAACCACAAAGCCTCCAAGGTGTCCAAAGAAGAAGAGAATATGGCAAACACATATGGATACTTAACACATTTTGGTCACAAGTGACAGAGATCACTTCTGCTTTTATTCCCCTGGCCAGAGTCAGTCATGTGATGCCAACTAGATGTAAGACAGATTGGGGAATGTCATCCTCACTGGGCAGCCACTTCTTGGCAACAATTCTGCACTGAAAGGAGGCATGTGTCTTTCCAAATCTACTAATTTTTTTCTGCCTCAGACTTGCCATGAGAAAACTAGGGCTCAGAGAAGTTATGCAAGGCCACAACCTTGTAAGTAACATGGTCAGGACTGGAACACTGGAGAGAAAATTTTCATGCACACTGACATGATGTCATAGCGTCCCCCAAAGACTCTTGATTTCCTGATCCTATAATTGCCAGACAAACTTGACTAAGAGTGGTGACTCTCAAGGCGCATTATCATGGTTTGAAGCTTGGTGCCACCAGTATTAGTTACATAATAGTGAGCAAGTTTATTTCCCACTCTTGAGCTTGGTGTTCTCATAAAACAGACACAATGATAGCATCTGCATCAAATGCTTTTTGTGAGATTTAAATGAATTATTTCATGTAAAGAGCTTAGATTCATACTTGGTATTATACCTAATGCTACGTGTCACCTGTTACTGTTGTTGTGATCTACTATTCTATTTGGGGTTAATCTGCCTCAGCATTAGAGCCACCTGTTCTAACACCTTATATTCATTTGTGGCACAGGTTAGCTTAGCTACAGCTGCTAGTATTCCTCACACATCCCTACAACACAGCTGCCTTTCTTTACCCTGAGTTTCCCAGGCCACAAGAATATTTCTAATTAACCAAACAACAAATGATTATTTTCCCTCTGGAAGAGACTGTGTATCTTGAACCACACTGATCTTATCTTCTTAGTAGCCTTGCTCTGGCTTCAGCCCAACAAAGATATTTCTTCATTCTATCTGCTTTGAAGTAATGACACAGGATTGCCATGCCATCTGCATATATTTCACTCTATGAGTGGCTGGGTTTTAAGAGTAGGAAAAGCAATGCACTCTTTATAAAAACTGTAAAATACTTTGAGGTTCAGGCATACCTGAAGGACAGATAGAATAAGAAAATCTAGTTTGTACCAAGGAATTCAGACTAATAAAGGAAAAGATTCCTTTGACCTCTTATCCAGTGGTTGTGTGTGAGGATAATATTCAATAGAAACTTCATTTTCTCCCGTCACCTTGCTTGAGTAGCAAAGGCCTAAATGTTGAACTTTCAAATGTTAAAGAGGTCATTCATAATTAACTCTCATGCTAGGAATTTTCATGTGAATGCCACATGCTTCCAATGTCACTGACCTGCTCCCCCTATGTCTGCATACCCCAAGAAACACAATGGACTAGCCACAAATTGATGCCATGGGGCCATGCTGTAACCTTTTCTTTATGACATACTCTCCCTCACCATGGCATGCTGCATGATACCCATTGTGGGCACACAACACTGGACCATTGTGGACTGTGCATGTGGCCCACTTCTTGGATTCTGAGGTCATCCCTGAATGATAGTGGAGCCTCTCTCCAAATTCAAAGATGCATGAGCACCCCATGTCAAATGCCAACTAAAAACACTATAAAATCCAAGGGGCTGAGGCTCTCATCCTGTCCTCTTTCTCCTAGTCTTGATTTTCTTCCTTATTGTGAAGTTGCCGTGATATTTTCTTTTGCTTTGGGGCACACATGTGTGAATTTTTCTAGCATATATGCCTGAGAGTAGAATTGTTGTATCATAGGGCATGTATGACCTCAACTTTAGGAAGTAATGGGAAACTTGTTTTCAAAAGCGATTTCACAAATTCATACTCCTAGCAGAAGTATATGAGCATTTCTCTTGCTCCACATTTTTACCTGACTTCTTATTAATGGATTAAAAAGGATTTCTTTGTCTTTAGATGAATGTATGAAGCTATTTTGTTGTGACTTTGTTTGTCATTTTCTAATCTCAATTTTTTTTAATCGGCCGTTGGAGTTTATCTTTTTTATTTGTCAGTTTTCTCTTAGTTTCCTATCTTGCTTTATGTGGATTTATTGGCTATTCTTTATATATTCTGGATACTAGTTCTTTATTGATTATGCATGCTCCCAAATAGTATTTTGTATATGGTGCCTTTTAGTGAAAGAGGGTTTAAACTTTACCTTATAAAATGAAAGCACTCAAAATAGGTAGGAAATGCATGCCTGTGAAAGTTCCTCTGAGCCTTAAAATGCCCGTATCTTTGGAGTCCTGTGGGTCACCTTCAATTGAGGAGAATGGAAGACCCCCCAGGATATGCCATTTAAAAATGGGTTGTCCTAGCATTCTGGGAGGCCGAGATGGATGAATCACCCGAGTTCACCAGTTAGAGACCAGCCTGAGCCAGAGCGAGACCCCATCTTGCCAAGTGTTGTGGCGGACACCTGTAGTCCCAGCTACTCAGGAGGCAGAGGCAAGAGAATAGCTGGAGCTCAGGAGTCTGAGGTTGCTGTGAGTTGTGATGCCATGACACTCTCCTGAGGGCAACAAAGTGAGACTCTGTCTCAAAAAAAAAAAAAAAGAATGGGATGCCACCTTTGCTATTTGAGTCTGGAGACCCATGAGAGTCAGGGAATCGTTGTAGATTCCAGATTTGGGCAAGGTCATAGTGATGATGACAATATGACAGTTGCCCCTGTTGCGCATTTCAAAAAAAGGAAGCAGCAGAAGAAGACAAAGTAAAATAAGATGCCAAGGCACTTACCTTAGCAAAAACCTTACAGTCTTCTTTGTTATTTCTTTTGAAAAGAATTCTTAAAGTTGGAGATCGTGGGAGATAGAAAAAGAACCACTGCTTCAGAAATGTCAACAGCTATCAGTTCTGAGTCAAAGGTGAAGTCTCTTATGGAGGCGTGGGTGAGTCCTCGTGCCTGCCTTGCTGATGGGATAGTCCTCTCAGCTGTTCATTTCTGAATCATGAACCTCCACCCCCATCATCATTTCTCAGTCTATTTGACCAAATCCAAACCTATTTCCTCCCACTTCCAAATCATTGCCTGCCATTCAAACCCATGTAGGCGAACCCCAGTTGGCATTTGGTTCTGAATTAATACATATTAATGGGTGGTAATACATTTCTACCAGTGCATATATTTACTTGAAACACAATTTCCCATCTAATGCATTTTATTCACATCACTGCATGGTAACTGCATCCAGAATAATATCTTTAGTGATTATTCATTACTGAAATAATATATCAGTGCCAAACAGCAGCTTTTAAGTAGTTTCAGAGATTTTTTTTTCTTTAAATTGAACATGTTATTATTACACAGATAGAATAATCCCATTATCCCCACTAACTGAAGATGACAGATTTCCAGGAGGCTATTTGACAAAGCCGTGTTCAGATGGGAACTGGGGCCGTCCTCTGATTGGGAAGGGGGGTAGGTGGGAGGTAGAGAACTGATCTTTGGGAAGGAAAAGCTTTGCATGTGAATGCAAATATGGCATGGACCTGGGGAGCAGAGAGCTGGCGTGCACGCTGGGCACAGCTCAGAGCTAAGTGCATGCTGTCTAAAACAAAATTGAGGTAAGAATAGATGTGTCTTTGGAAAAAGCTGTGAATGAGCATTAGAGGAGAAGAAAAGAAGGAGGAGGAGAGAGATTCTTGTCTCTTAGCAAAAAACATAATACAGTAAAACCCTGGGGATTACAGAGTAATGTAGCAAAGCATCACACTCCACTTTGAAACATCACAATGAACTTCGGGAAGCCAGCATCATACCTTAGAAGATGAGGGAAGAACGGAAAGCAATTATTATTGATTGGCATTTCTATCACGTAACTCATTCATTTATTTTTTTCTCTACATGACAGATATTATCCCCATTTTCTTGGATTAGGCAACTGAAGCTCCAAGAGATTAAATTTAATTTCCCATAATCGTATACCTAGTCAGCACTATTAATAGAAAGACAACTTGACCCCAAATTCATGTAATTCTAAATCCTGAGCTACTTTCGCTGGATTCAGAATTGAGAAGTGATTAAGACTATTAGTTGTTCAAATCCTAGTTTCATCATTTACACCCGCAAAGTGTAGGCCTGGCCCTGGGCCAAGTGCTTGATTTGGTGCTTGCCTTTTTTATAGGAATGTCATAAGGAGGCAGTGAGAAAAAGCATGTGGAGAGTACCAGGTCATAAAGAAATGTTCAGTTATTGGAAATGTGTCTTTTCTTTCCACTGCATGTCCTCAGAATGAATTTCTAGGTACTTCACAGGTAAAATCGAGAGGAGTGTCCCCTACAGACCCCCATGAAACATTGTGAAACCATGCCTCCTGCAGTCCCTACGTTCAGGCCCCCTTGCCTCAGGCAAGCCTAGAACTGAACTAGACTTGTGGCCGAGCGAATCATCACTTCCAGCAGCCCTTTAGAGGTTAGAGCAACAGTGAAGCTGATTGGCCACTAAACCTCGTAGAAGCAACCTAAGATCATCTTGTTGTTGCCCAGTGGTTTTCACATTCAGATTTCTGGGGAAGGCTTACCAAAGAAGGATGCCAATGGCTCAGTCCAAGAGACAATGCCCCACGGCAAATTGATATTTTTAAAAATCACCTGCCATTCTAGTTTTACACTAGGGTTGATAGCCACCGGTCTAGAAATGGATTCAGGATTGAATTTATAGACAGAAACATCTGTAAGGTGAACCTTGGGGACTCATGGACAATGAGGGTGGGAAGCCATCTAAGTCCATTTTCTGTTGTTTCTAACAAAATACCAAGGGTGATTTATTTTAAAAAAGAAAAAAAGAAACTGTATTTCTTATAGTCCTGGAGGGTGGGAAGTACAAGGTTGAGAGGGCATATCTGCACCAATTTCTTGGTGGTAAGGACGCTCTGCTGATGGTCCTGGGGAAGTGCATGTTAAGTGCTAGCTTAAGTCATTTTTCCTCTTCTCATAAAGCCACCAGTCCCAGTACCACAATAAACCATTGATTCATTAGCCCATTAAACCATTAATCTGTTAGTACATGAATGGATTTACTCATTTATGACAGCAGAGACCTCATGACCCAATACCTCTTAAAGGCTCTGCCTCCCAATACTTTCACAATGGGGATCAAATTTCAGCATGAGTTTTGGATGAGACAAATATTCACACCAGAACAGAAGCTATGTGAAGCCCAAAAGCCAGTCTTTGCATAGCTGATCTTAAGTTCTTGGTCAAGGTGCCTCTCCAAAGTGAGAAGTTGAGCAGAAGCTATGTTTCCACATCCAAGTGCCAGGTCAGGTGCTGAGAATTCAGTCAAAGTCATCAGTTTTCCAGTGTTGCCAAGAAGGAACCCAAGACGTTGTACTTATAGTTCTCTTTCCTCTTTTTGACTCATATTTTACTTCACCTCCTTTTTCCTACATATATTTATTTTAAAAACATTTTTAGGTATAAATTACCATATAGTAAAATGGGCTTTTTGTGTACATTCTAAAAATTGTAACACATACATAGGTTTGGGTAAAACTCTTTGACTCACACATTCCCCCAGCTTCAGCCCTGGAAATCACTGTATTTTAATCACCATGTCTATGCACATAGCATTTTAAGACTGGCTTTTGACACTTAATCTTTGAGGGTGATCCACATATCAATGGTTGTTTTGGTTGTTTTCGTTTTTATCGCAAAGTAGTATTCCATTGCATGGGTGCATCACATTTTGTTTAACCATTCATTCATTGAAGGAAATTAAGATTGTTTCCAATTTCAGAGGATTATGAATAAAGCTACTGTAGCCATCTTGCACAACATTTTGTGTGTCTGAATACAAGCTTTCTTTTCTCTAGGATCGTATGGTAAGTGTACATGTTAGACTTGCCAATAAAAGATTTTCAGAGTGACTAGACCATTTTCCATTCACCCCAGCAAAATATGAATTTCAGTTGCTCCCTGTCCTCATCAACATTTGGTATTATTTTTCTGTATTAGCAATTCTAACAGGTGTGCAGGAGAATTTCATCATGTTTTGAGTTGACATTTTCTTTTTTTTTTGAGTATAACTTTATTTTATATTAGAGAAAAGGGAGAGAGTTGGGGGAAGAGATGAGAAAGAGGGAGAGAATGGAGCAGAGATCAGGGAGTGAAAGAAGAGACGATAGGGGGACAGGGGAGAAAAGGATATAGAGTATGCCGTGGCATCCCAAAGAAAGAGAGGAAGAATGCCTACCTGGCATTTTCTTAATGACTAAAGATGTTGAAAATATTTTCATGTTCTTGTGTCATCTTTAATAATCTTTGGTGAAGTCCTTGCTTATGTCTCTTGCCCATTAAAAAAAAATACACTTAGACTGTGTTTTCAGTGTGCCTTCTGTATTCTACAGCCAAGCCCTTCGTCCAATACGTGACTTGAAAATATTTTCTCCCAGCCTGTGGCTCATCTTCTCGTTCTCTGAATAGTGTCTTTCACAGAGCAAGGTTTTTAAAATGTTGATGAAGACTAACTTTTCCTTTTATGAATCAAGCATTGGGTGTCACATCCAGGAACTTTTTGCGTAACCTCAGGTCATGAAGGTTTTCTCCGATGTTTCCTCTGAAAGTTTTATACTTTTATGTTTTGCATTTAGTCGTTTGATCCGTTTAAAGCATGGAGTTGAAGTCCATTAAAAGAAAATCTTTTTTCCATATGATGCCTAATTGTTACAATTGCATTTGCTAAAAAAAAAAAAAAGAAAAACACAGAACAAGAACAACAAACTATGATTTCCCCCATTGACATGCTTTTGCACCTTTTCTAAAAATAAATCAGTTACATTTGCGTGTATCTATTTCTGCATTCTCTATTCTGTTTGACTTTGTGGCTATCCTCTCACCAGTATGGTACCCCTTGATTACTTTAGCTTTACAGGGAGTATTAAAATGAAATGATGTGATTTCACCAACTTTATTATTGTTTTTCAAAATTGTTTTACTATAATAGTTTCTCTACCTTCCATATAAACTTTAAAATCATCTTTTTTTATAACTACAAAAATACCTTCCTGGGATTTTAACAGAAATTGCATTAAACCCATAGATTTATATGCAATCAATTAATGGTTTTACTATTGAGTCTTCCAATAAATAAACATAGCATTTTGTATAAACATAAACATCTCCCTGTTATGTAGAAATTTTTGTCATTGTTTGGTAGTTTTCATGATATAGAACTTGTATATGTTTTATTTTACTTGTTTTTAAGTATTGCAAAACAAGATTATGTTTACTTTTTGGAACTGTGTTACTTTTCCAAGTTTTTTAATTATTATTTCATAATATTATTAGGGTACAAAGTTTTGGTTACATAAATTGCTTTTGTACAGTTTGACTCAAAGTTATAAGAGTACTCAGCTCCTTGGTAGCGTGCATTGTACCTGTAAGGTATGAATTTACCCCTCCTTTCCTGCCCTCACTACCTCCTTGCTTGCTCTTGAGTTTGCTTTAGTTTCCAAATGTATTTTAATATTTTGCTAGTACATAGAACCATGACTTTTTCAATTCATTTATTTAATTCTTTAAAACAGAGTCTTCCTCTGTCATTCTGGGTAGAGTGTTGTGATATCATCATAGCTGTGATGATACCCTCATAATATTGGAGTTGTGATATCATCATACCCTTATAATATTCTTAAACACAAGTTTGAGCAATCATCTAGCCTCAGCCTCCCAAGTAATTGGTTACAGGGAGTCACCATAATGGCCAGCCAATTTTTCTATTTTTAGTAGAGACAGGGTTTCACTTTTGCTCAGGCTGGTCTCCAACTCCTGAGCCCAAGAGATCCTCCTGCCTCCCGCCTTGGTCTCCCAGAGTGCTAGGATTACAGGTATGAGTCACCACACCTGGTTCATAGAATGATGATTGATTTGTGTTGTTGACCCTACATCCTGTCACCTTGGTAAGCTTACTTATTAGTTCTAAGGATTATTTTTTTGAGACTCCTTGGTATTTTCTACATAGACAATAAAGTAAAGTTCAAATAGGCACAGTTTCTTCCTTTCCAACCTGTAGGCATTTTACTTTATTATTTTCTATATTGCATTGGCTATAAATTGCAGTACTATGTTGAAGAGAAGGGGTGAATTTGGAAATTCTTTTCTTTTTTAATTTTTATTTATATATTTCAGATTAATATGGGGGCACATACAATTAGGTTACACTGTTTGCATTTATAAGGTAAAGTCCAAGTTGTAGTTGTGACCTTCGCCCAGAACGTATGCCATACACCTGTACATTGTACAGGTAGGCAGGAACTTACCAAACCTCCTCCTCCCCTCCCCTTTTCTTGAATTTAATTGAATTTGTCTTTTATATGAGCACAAATTTCAACTTAGTATGGAGAACATCCATTAACTCACAACCACCGTGAGTAAATTTTTGTAAGAGGCAAGAGGGAAATTCTTTTCTTTTACTAATTCTTAAGAAGAAAGCATTCAATATTTTACCATTAAGGGAAGAAAGGTATTAGGTTTTGTGGAGATACTTTTCATTAGGTTGAGGAATTTTCCTTCTATTCCTAATAGAGATTTTTATCATGAGTGAACATTGAATTTTATCATCAGCGTTTTGCTTTTTCTGCATCAAATGATGTGATCATGTGCCTTACATTATTTTAGACTGTTCAAATGGTGGCTTGCATTGATGGGTCTTAGCATATTGATCTAGCCTTGTATTCCTAAGGTGAACTCTAAGGAGTTGTGATGTATTACTCCATGTGTATCTGCATCTACATAGATATAGATTTACAGATCAAACACACAGATGTGTGTATGTGTGTATACATATATCTCTATAATATTTAGTCATTTTTGTTTTAGACAAGCTCTCTGGGTGAGTCAGATGAAGGGAATCCTTGGGTCCTACAGGGCACACCTGACTTTCTCAATTTTCCTCTTCATTTGGAATTTCTAAAGGCAACAGAAGACACGCCAGTGTGACATCGTGACAAGGCTGAGACAACAGTCGCCACCTAATCCAGCCAGATGGATAGATCCGTAGCACATATCCATCTCCATCGCCTGGACGGTCCAGCCTAATTTACCGTGGCAGCTGTAATGATCCAGTGTCCTGGGAGAGAAGGGACTAACGCCACCATTGTGTTTTACAATCTGGCAACATTGGCTGTTTGCATCATAGAATCTTATTTGAAAGGAAAGGAATGTGTCTCTTGGAAGGGAAATAAAAACAAACAAATAAAGATACAGACAAATACAGATTGCAATTAATTAGTACCCAAATAATTGGTGACAAAACTGCCTCGAGGCAGGAGCTGGAGCAAACCTCTTCATTCCTATGGTGAGGCACTGACCCCATAAATGCTTATTATTCGTAGTTTTCCAGGAGCCTCATTGATACTGTAGTGCCAAGACCTCAGGGACCTGCTATAGCTATTTCCCCACAATTTACAGGGAGAAGCAGAGCCCAGTTGCTTGGGAGATTAATTAACTTGTCAAACAATTAAGCAGACAGGCTGTAATCGAGGTTTCCATTTCATAATTGATTTATCGCTTTGTAGCTTCTTGAGTCCCAGGGCTCAGAACAGAGGGACTGCTGTGCAGGGAAAACCTTTCAGAGAATGCCAAGAGGCTACAAGGGGCACAGGAGGTGAGGCCCTCCTGGTCCTGCACAGATGGCACAGTCCAGCCTGGCCTCTGACCGGCCTTCACGCGCAGTGAGAATTTCATTTTCTACCTTTCAGTGGCCCTGGCTGAGAGTTCCTTTCATGTCCTCAGAGCCTTGCTCAGTGCAGTATTGTTTGGTTAAGGAAAGAATCCAAGGATATCCATGGGGACACATCTGCAGCTCCAGGTCTGTCCTCCTCTGTGATGAAAGTGATGAAGGAAATGTCACACATTATTAATTCATCCTAAGACTGTGGAGACTATGACTGCAACCTGCCTACGCTGCGAGTTTAACAAGACATCACAGGTCCTTTCTGGGATGCCGCACCTCCTGATAGCGTCGGCTCATGATGGCCGTGTGCAGCAGAGGGTTCCAGCTTTGGTGTGCACTGGAGTCCATGGGAAGCCGGTCCGGCAAGTGAGTTCCCAGCTCTTCCCCTAAGCGTCTGCTTTAGAAGTTCTGAGGAGGACCTTTGAACTCTGCCCATTGAACAGACCACATTCCCCAGGGGACTCTCTTGCAGAGATCCCAAGATTCAGGCCTCAGATTAGATTATAATCCCAACTGCAGGCATGGTTTGAGGCCTTCTATATCAGAGGCTGGGGCAAATCAGGAAATGTCCCATGGCTCTCTGGCTATTTGCCATGCAGCTGGATACCAGCCTGGTAACCCGGGGAGCGTGGTGTGGTTTGGGTTGATCTCCTCAGGGATGCTTCAGTGAGCCTGGATCAAAAGGTAGAAGCAAAAGCTGCTTCTGCTCTTTTGAATTTTTTTTTCTTGGTGTCGTTTGCTATGTTTGAAGTTGTGTGTGTGTGTGTGTAATGCATTTTGGTTGTACTTGCGTGCATTTTCTAATTATCTAATTGCATTCTTTCCCTAAATTGTATAAATTAATTTCTTAGACAAGGCATTCCATAAATACTCCCTTCCACCCCAATTCACTCTCATTTTCACCTCTCCCTCAGCTGTATCCCTCATATCCTAAAGCAAATGTGCTGTCATCAACTCTCTGAAGTCCTACAAGGGGTCACCAACCACAGACCTTAAGCTTTACTAGTAAGCCTAGAAAAGTTGGCTTCACGGAGGGAGCTTTCCCTACGTATAGTCTGTTTCCAATCAGGAAGCCTGAATCACAGAGTTTGAGGAATTATTTCCTATACCAGGTAACAAGAGTAAATTTCATTTAATTTGTTGCCTAGATTTTTTTTAATAAAGCATTACAAGCATTGCAGAAGGATTCTCCTCTCCGTCTTCCTTCTCTTCACCCTCTCCCAGCAGCCAGCCTTATCTTGTATCTGATGTGCAGTATATCAGCATTTTAACCTCCTACATACAGCACCGCATCCAGAAGCAACACCCCCTGTGTTTTCTAACTTTTCTCAATTATTTCTAATGCGCACTAATGGTGTTCCTTACTGGTCATTAGACTGTATTAACTATTATTCTTTGACTTGCTTTTTCCTGCAAACATTACATTTTCAAGTTCTACCCTTTTTTGCCTTATGTAGGTCAAGTCCATTCCTTTTAACAGCTGTGGAGGATTCCTTCGCGGGAACACGGTGTCCCTCTGCCCAGGTCCTCAGTGTGTGGCTGTGGTTTACTGCTTGATGCAATGCCCCAGTGACCTTGCCGTTCACATCTCCCTCAGGTACACAAGTGCGAAGTTCCTCCTGGGTAGACAGCTAGAGGAGGAATTGCAGAGTCTCAATCTGCACAGATTTTGGATTAGATTAGAGCAGGTATGGCTACTTTTTCCTCCTCAGTGCTTATACCAATACATGAGAATGTGAGAGTTATGTTTTCACATGTTTCCACCAAAACTTGGTTGGTATTGTCAGCCTTTTTAAATTTCTCCCAAGGTATAGTCACCTTCCCAGCCAGAATTGAAAGGGAATCACAGACTCTTCCCAACTGGATTTGGAAGGGAATCACATGCTCTTCTTGCCAAATATTGCAGGAGAAAATAGACTTAAATAGATACCCCCACAATGAAGGAGTGAGATGAACTTGAACTTAAGTAGTTCAGGTTCTAAAATCACACTAAACCCTCACTTATTGAGCTGTCTTTTAGAAATGTACAAATCAATGGAAAAATGTAAACTCTATTTTTAAGTGCAGCAATTTGAACTAAAGGCAAATGTATATAAATTATAGATTTCTGGGTCTTAAGTATCTGAAATCTTTTGCTTTCTATGTTTATATATATATGAAGCATAAATACAAGCACAGCATTAGGGGAAGCCGCTTGTCGCTATTGCCTTTCAGGGGCACTGTGTGACCAGCAGTCTGGTTTTCACTTTAGGTTTCTTAACCAACTTCCCACTGCTGGCTGACCACTCCCCTGCCACTGCTTTTCTTTCCCTGAACATGCAAAGATCTACTTGAGTCTAGTCCTCACTTGAATTATTATTCTGTCTGCACTTGAGAAGCCTATATTAATGAAAGCTTGTAGAAACTGAATAATTGATGCTCATGTCTTTCTGAGCTTAATTATCAGCAAAACTAATGCCCTTCCTTTTTCTTTCCACTCTGTGTTTATAGATGCTGCCTTTACGGCTGCTGTGAAGGTCACACTGTCAGATTACTCATGGGAAAGCTAATATAGGGCTCGCTTGATCATCTTGTCCCCTGCAGTCAACTAATAATATCCAGATGTGTGGATGGAGGAAATTCAACTAGTTATTGATCCTCTTTGCAAGCAAACACTGGCTACCACTAGTCCTATGCAAAGCTGATGAAAATGAGATCTCTTTCCCCCAGGCATCCACAACTTGGTAAGGGTGACAGAATATACAAAGGTAACTCTAAATGGGCAGGTAAGCATTGAATAAAAAGTAGAGCAAGAGATAGGAACAAAACAGCCACCTGAAATGTCCTCTGAAATGTCCACTGTCCTCGATTCTTATGAAGAGGAAAGTTTGAATTTACGTCCTTTGAAAACACCTGGGAGAACATTAAATGAAGGACATTCAGAGTTTCTACTCGGAGTGGAGGGGAGATGGCAAACTCTCAGGCCCTGCTCCCTGAGCCAACTGGGGATCCTCGAACTAGAATCTCCAATTGGAGCCTGACTATGTGCATTTTTAGCCAGTTTCCCCAGATCAGTGGTTCTCATATTTGCTTGATTCTGAACCACCTGGAAGGCTTGTTGAAGTACAGATCACTAGACGGTGGTGCAGTTTCTGGTTCAGAAGTCTGGAACGGAGCCCGGAAGTCTGCGATCTTAGCAAAAGGCCCCACCTGCTGCTGGTGTTGCTGATCCAGGGTTCAGACTTTGAGAACCACGTCTCTGAAATATTCTTACGAATGGTAGCATTTGAATGGTAGCATTTGAATGATAGCATTTCTTCCTATCTTCACCCAAAGATGAAGATAGGAAGAAAAAATAATAGCAAAGAGGAAAGAAACTAGTAGGATGAGGTGAAAAAAAGTCTGGCAGTCTAACCAGCTTGCAAATGCTATGGAGTTCTCACCATTCTTGCATTTTACTAAGGACTTAGGATATACATGGTATCTAGAATAGTTATAATCAAACAGGAGACATCAAATATACCACAACTTGTAAGTGACAGAGAGAAATACACTAGAGGATTGCTTTATACGTGTCATATAGTGGAGTAATTCCATTGAAAAAATGCTTGTCATCAGCTTACAACAAGGACGCCTCCTGAACAGTGGACCTGGGCGACTAGAACTCAGTACTCCAGAAAGTGTTGTCATGGGGAGATTCTGTCTGTATAGTCTTCTAGTTGTGAACATATAATCTTCTTCTGGACATCAGGGTTGTGGTGTGACGAAGCAGTGGAGATTTCTAGAATAATATTACTCACAGAGAGTAATTTTTAAATATATACCACACTAGGGCTGGAAGGGACCACAGAGATGATCTGGACCATTATTTTATGGATTGAGAAGTGAAAATACACATATGGAAACCTAGACTCTTGACTAAAAATTGATTTTTTTTTCAGGGTAACAAAGACTGTATGGAAGAACAAAGAGAAATTTTAGAGCACTTCCAAAGAGATTTGGAACTGGGTTCCTTTTGTGATGGAGAAAAGGTGAGAGAGATGGAGACGCAAGGGCCACGCAGGGGTCTAAATGCTCTCTCTGTCTAAAATTGGTTGCAAATCTTTCCTTGGTCACTCTAGGCCTCCAGGCAGTATTGCCTTTAATGTGCTAATCTTAGGAGGTGATGTTTAGGGGAGAAAATGAGGGCACAGTGAGAGTGGATCCTTTGTGGATAATATTAGTGCCCTTATTATTAAAGGACTCCAGACAGCTCTCTTGCTCTCTCAGCCATGTGACAATAGAAGAAGAAGATGGCTCTCTGCAAATCAGCCGAGGGTCCTCGCCAGACACCAGGCCTGCCAGCGCCCTGCCGGCGCCTTCAGGACTGTGCAAGATCGATGTTTCTTGTCAAAGCTGCCCACTCTGTGGTGTTGTGTTATAGCAGGTCCCAACTGAGACAAGGCGCAAGGTCATAAAGTGTGGAAGAGGCTGTCCCCTGATTGGCAGTGGGCATGGATTGCATGCTCCTGACTAAAGGGAGAAGAAGAGAGAGAGAAAGAAATGGAGCAGAGAGTGAGCAAGCAAGAGACTGAGCACAGTGGTGTTCGCAACACACAACCATTTCACAGAGTTAACACAAATCAAAAACAGAGCATTGGAAGAGAAATTGAAAATTACCTGGTACGAGGTGGCTAGTCCTCTAAGCCTGACCTGTCGGCTAAGGAAGCCAGAATCTGTAATGTGCAGGATGCAATGGTATATTTCAAAACTATTAAGAAGTGAGAATAATTGAGATGGACGTGTTACTTAGTTCAAGGTAAGAATTTCACGTTGTGTATCGAAGCAGTACCCTGAACCCCATAAATGCATCAATGTATAAAGTTATGGTTTAATCATAGTAATAAATAATAAAAAATAATTGAAAAAATAAAAATTTAGGTCCCCTGCTCTCATCACATGATTCTCATGCACGGTGAAGTCTGAAGGAATGGCTGGTGTTGCCATTCCTTCAATCAACGCAGGACTCCAGTTCTCCACACATCGCTCATTCCCCAGCAGATGCAGCACCTTTAAACTTCTGAAGCTGCTTTTCCAGCTTCACTTTCAATACTTCCAGGAACAGGAAGATTAGCCTTGTAAGGGTGGGATCATTGCTGTTCTTATATCATATATGCTGTCTTTGGCTAAGTGGTCCTTTCTACTGGGGACAGCAGATGCAGGGTTAGGGTCAAAGTGTCACTCTGGAGGAAGGATTTGTATGGGTGCCAGTCCGAGTCCACCATCTGTTACCTGACAGCCCTCGGGCACATGCCTCACTTGAATCAGAGGTAATAATAGATGTCATTTCCTAGGGGTGTTTTGGAGAGTTTTATGGTACCTGAACGAGGGCCGGCCGTGCAGAGGCTCTCTACACTTGGTTTAATACTCTACTGTCTCTCTTGAGAAATTCTTAAGTTTTGATCAGAGGCCATCCGAGTTCATTTGTCACTGGGTTCTGCAAACTGTGTTACCAGACCTGGAAAGACCCCGCTATGAGTTAGCACTTTTAAACTGACACAGTGGTTCTAACATTTCAAAAAGTTTAAATTATTAATATGGTTTTAAAAAATATCTTGGTTCCGAAACCGTGCATCATGTGTCACCGGCAGTCTTGCGTCTCTCCTTGACCAAAGGCTCATGTCCTCCGGCAGGACGGTCTCTCTCAGCTCCCCGCACCGGACGACGGCTTCCCTAACACGGGCACACTCTGCGGCTGCTATTCTTCTTGTCTTGTTTTTATTTCAACATATTAAGGGGCTCCAAAGATTTCGTGAGTGAATTAATAAAAGGTGGTATATGTAAACTGTGGAGTACTACTCACAGCCATTAAAAAAAAGATGAATTAATATTTTTTGCAACAATCCAGATGGAACTGAAGACTATTCTCCTAAGCAAAATATCTCAAGAATGGGGAAAAAAACCCCGCCATTTGTATACTCTGTTAAATTGGAACTAACTGATGGGCACACAGGTACACAGGGGAAAGTAAAATGCAGTGGAGGGAGGAGAAGGGGAGGGGCAAAACCCGACCTACTGGATACAGTGAACGCTACTGGGCAATGGGCACACCTATAGCTGGGACTCGAGGATAACCAAAGTGACCCGTGGAAGCACGTTGTTTCTTGGATCTCTGGTGCTCCTATTAAACTGGGCTCCCTTTTGCCCTTCTACATGGTCCTTATAATGACCACTCTGGTGTCTAGGGTGATCGCCATTTCACTTCTTTTCAGATATAATCCCATGTTGAAACATTGATTACAGGAAACGGGGGGATTCCTGGAGGAAGCTGGCTCTTTCAACAATAGTCACAACCAGCTAGCAATGGTCCTCCTCATACAGTTTGAGTACCTTGTCTTCAACCCTGATCACCAATGTAGACTCTCTGTTTCTATTTTTGGAGTCTTATTTCCATTCTGTACATAATCCACCTCAGTAGATCTTTGCTTTAGGTCTCAGGAGCCGTTGTGGGCTAATGGCTCTCCCTTACCCCCGGAAGATTCTGAGCTCTTCATGTGAATTAATCCATCTTTATCTTAGCAACCTGTTTTCTTTTTTTTTTGGCAGTTTTTGGCCAGGGCTGGGTTTGAACCCACCACCTCCGGCATATGGGGCCAGCGCCCTACTCCTTTGAGCCACAGGTATTGCCCCGCAACCTGTTTTCTTAACCAGTATTCTCAATAAGAGTTAGATATGACTAAGTAATGCAAATCTCTATTATACACAGATCCCAAGAAAATGTCCTACATTTGCTGAACAAATATGGATCCTGGTTTAACCCCTTGTAGGACAAGTCACTTCAAAGGAGCACAAGTCCTCATCCCTGAAGCTTTTGCACATTGATTCTGGTCTGACCTCTGGTGAAATTCTTATTTAACTTGAATATGTTCCAAATCCTTGAAGGTAGCAGGCATGTAGGTTACTCCATGTCTGCCAAGACTACCAAGTGGTAAGTAGCAAAATGAACCAATACCCAGAGGGTGTCATCAGAGATGATGTGCCTTGGAAGCAGTTCTCAGAGGAAGCAAAGTCAAAACACTCAATGGCTCTCCCTGACCTTGACCCTTCCCTCTGTGCTGACCTCCAGTGTCCCATCCCTTTTCATGAAATATTCTTTCCCCTTTCTGGGGTGACTTCTTGCAGCTCTTCCCGATTGTCTGCTGTGTGCTGAGTCAGCCATTGCAACTTACAAGGGGACTCCACATCTGAATGGTGTGTGCTCTTGCAGAAGTACTATAGCTGCCTTTTAGCTGGAGGAGGGACTCAGGGAGAAAGCACGCTTGCTTAAATTTATCTTTTACTGTAAACAGCTTCAAATGAGCATGCCCTAGAGCCTGATTTCAGCCCTCCAGAGTAAGCCCAGGCAGGGCTCAGCCTTTGTATTGCCTTCTGGCGACTGCTGTGAATTGCAACTTGTGTTTTAATGCCTTGGGAAAAAGAGCAGAGCCCCCAGAACAAAGCTAATTCCAATGGTAAATCAGAGACCCTTTCTTCTCAAGTCCAAGTGAGTATCACCCTTTCACTGGAATTTACTTGAAAATAAATAAAAGGTGCACAGTTTCTTCACTTTCTTTTCTGTAAATAAGATAAATCAATCTCCCAGGCCTGACCTGCCTTGCAGCAATACACTGGCTGCAGCTGTTCCCTACGTGATGCTTTTCTCCTTAAGGGAGACACACATGGCCCTGTTCAAGAGACTTTCCTATTCCTTGCGATCTTCTGTGCCTAGAAATGTGGATTTACTCAGCGTGCTCAAAGCACAGAAATTCCCCTGTACTCTAGAGCTCCTGTTCACACTCTGGCTGGTTGCTGGACAGAAAGCTCTCATTTTTATTCTGAAAGCTGAGTAGGGCAGAAGAGGGGGCTGAAGGGAGGATATTATTCTTCACTGCATCACATGATCCTCGCTTGCTAAGGAGGAGGCTTACAACAAGGACTACCCATGCTGAAAGGGCCCTACTAATCATACTGACATCATAAATCTTTTTGTTGGAGAAACAGAGAGCAAGAGAGAGATGGAGACAAGATTTTTCACTTTCTACCATACATTGTAAGCTGTTGAAATGCTGGCGAGTGAGTGGAGCTCTGTTTTCCTTCTGAGATCACAGTTGTCACTTTCCTTGATGTTTTCTCTTCTGATGACGTGGCTTCTTTTCAGTGGATAATCTCGCCAGGTGTGCAGTGTCCGGGCCTCCCTCTATGGAACCCCATAAGATTAAGTTCGTAACCGTCTTTCCACCATGGCCATCCATTCTGGGTGGGCCATCAGACACGGCCTGAGAGGCCAGTCACAGGCCTGCAAACTTACCGAGCTTCTGACCACATCTGGCCGGCATCTGAGCTGACCCCATGCCAGCGCTCTCGTGCATGTGCTCTATCTCTTAATCAAGCCTTAATATGCTGGCTTCGACTCTGTCCTTTGTAAACCTTACCCTTTTCCATTAAGAGTCACACTTTTTATGGTCAGCCAGCATCTGATTCAGCCCTCCCTCCCAGTCTTCTCTCGCAAGCAGCTCAGCTTGGGTGGCCTCCAAGGTGAGACTGTGGCCAAGTCCCCTGCTCCTTCTTTACCCCAAGCCCATGTACTCACTAACCTCCAGGGGGAGGTCTCTTTCTCCACTTGTCTGGTAAGAAAAATTCTACAGGTTAGGGCGACGCCTGTGGCACAGTGGGTAGGGCACCGGCCCCATAGACCCAGGGTGGCAGGTTTGAAACCAGCCCCGGCCAGGCAAAACAGCAGTGGCAACTGCAACAAAAATAGATGGGCGCCTGTAGTCCCAGCTGCTCGGGAGGCTGAGGCAAGAGAATCACTTAAGCCCAAGAGTTTGAGGTTGCTGTGAGCCGTGACACCACGGCACTCTTACAGCTTGAGACTCTGTCTCAAATTAAAAAAAGAGAAAAATTCTACAGGTTAAATTAAAAAAAAGTGTGCACTAATCGTCTGTTTTCTTTTCTGAATGTATTTTTCTTCATTCATTCTTTTTTTTTTTTTTTGAGACAGAGCCTCAAGCTGTCACCCTGGATAGAGTGCCGTGGCATCACAGCTCACAGCAACCTCCAATTCCTGGGCTCAAGCGAGTCTCTTGCCTCCACCTCCCAAGTAGCTGGGACTAC